>CAJQZJ010032130.1:6000832-6014727 GCA_907164525.1 Lophiomys imhausi
GAGAGAGAGAGAGAGAGAGAGAGAGAGAGAGAGAGAGAGAGAGAGAGCACTTGACCTGGACTTTTGAAACTTCAAGCTTACCCCCAGTGACCAACATCCTCCAACAAAGTCATACCTGTTAATCCTTTAATCCTTTCAAATTGTAATAGTCACTAGTTACTAAGCATTAAAATGTATGAACCTATGGAAATCATTATTATTCACTACACTAATTGAGATGTGATGAAAAAAAAAACATTTCAAACTCTTCTCCAAAACCAAAATTTCACTATATTCAAAATTCCCTGTGAAAATTTTCTTCATTATATTTGTTTTATTCATTCCTGATACCTAGAAGTGCTGATCAGCATTACCTCAATTCACAATGATTCAAATGGCCCAGATACACTAACAAAATATGCACCGTAAAATGTCTCCAGCTGATAGGTACACACATAGAAATTAAAGACGAACTGATGGAGATATTAATGCCATGTCTCATGGTAGGCTCATGGAAGGCACTGGCAATCTTTTAACTATGCATTATCTCCACTTTCACATATGTTAGCCTTTTTTTAATAACATATTGATCTTAAGGAGGGCCTGAACAATCTGTCTTAGAAGACCCAATCTTCTTCTTGTGAATTCTTGTAGCTTTTAACATTATCAATTACTTGTTTTTCTCTACAGCTAAATACTTTGACCAAAATACTTTTGGCCAAGGCTAAAATATGATGCCAACTAGGTTGTGATATATAACTCATTTAAAGTCTTTTTGAATTTTATTTGCAAGTATTTTATTCAAAATTTTCATATTTATACTCCTGAGAAAGTTTGGCTTATAATTCTCTCCTTTTGTTCTATTATTATATGGTTTAAGCCTCAACATGGTGATGAGTGACTAGAAATAATTTTGAGGAATTCTATTCTCTTTTATTTTATAGAGTAGCTTGAGAAATATCAGATTTAGTTCTTCTTTAAAGGTTTGATATAAGTCTGAAATAAATTCATTTGGATTTTGGCTTTCATTTTTTTTTGGCAAATTTGCACTGTTGTCTTAATCTTATTATTTGTGATGGGTCTCTTTAAAAATTTTATTCTCTAGGTTTATCTTCAGCATATAATATGCATTAACAACTTCATCCATTTTTTTAAGGCTTTTCCAACTTAGTTAAATATTTTTTAAATATGTCCTTACAATTCCCTGGATCTGATTGGTAACTAATATATCTCTCTTCTCATATTTAATTTTATTAATTTGGGTTTTCTTTCTTTTACTTAAATAAACTAAATATTTTTCAATGTTATTATTCTGTTCAAAGAACCATCTTTAGTTTTCAGAAACTTTGGTATTTTTTCATTTTTATTTTATTAATTTTTATTCTGATCTTTATTACTTCCATCCATCTATGGTCTTTGGGTATTGTTCTTGTTTTTTAATTTTCTTGTTTTAAATTATATCATTAAGTTCTTTATTTGGATTCTCCTTAGCATTTAGATATACCACTTAGTACTGTAAACTTTCCTTTTAGTACTGACTTCATTGTGTATTTCATACCTTTGAGTATGCTGTGGTTTTATTCTCATACTGTAGGGAGTTAGATTATTAAATTAGAGTTAGAAAATATTTAGTAAATATATGATACAATCTCTTAATTCGGGGCATGAAGATCAACTTGGCTGTGAGTGATTAGCTTATCAGCTTGTGGAAAAACAAGGATGAAGTCAGGTGAAAACAAGAAACAAACAGGAGACTTAATGGACTGAAAAACAAGGTTGAGGCCAGGAAAAACAGTAAAGAGTTAGTGGACTACGAAACAAAGTATTTTGCCTGGCATTGTTTTCCGCTGCTAAGAGGGCAGAGCCCAAATTAAGCTGAAACAGAGTTCCTCCTATTTAAGGACAATGCATGGAGCCCTATCCAAGAGGCCCCCCGATGCTAGAGAGCTCCAAGAGTCCTGCTGAAAAAAGTGCTGGCCATCAGTTGATGGTCAGATCTCCCTGAGGCAGAAAGAAGCTGGTGAGCAAAGAAAGCCTCAGCAAGACATCAAAAGGCCAAGGACTAAACTCTGTGGCTCAACTTTTGCCTAGAGGGGTTTGTCCTGTCCAAACAGTGGCCTAAACAAAACTGTGGCTGGCTTTAAGGACTCTGAGGCAGAGCAGCAGAGTTGCTGATGCGAAGGGGTTGGGGTCTTCCAAAGAGAAGAAAGCCTTAAGCCTTATTTAAGGTAAGACTGTGATAGCCAACTTACCCTGACGAATCTACATCTGAGACATTCCAGAAAAAAGACTGCCAAATGCTTTAAAGGGTCTACTACAGAAACTGTGTTCCTGACGACTGAGGACCTGCCCTAGAGACTGTATCCTTCTGAAAGGTTAGGAAAATAATAATCAATAGGATTAGTGGTTAGGTTAAAAGGGTTGTAGGAATTTGTAGAGTTAATAGTTAAGAAATTGTTGATATTTGTTATAAATGAATATTGTTAGTAAATAAATACTTAATAATAATTAAAAAGTTCGGTTACATCATACAATCTATGAAATTTATATTTTTGTTTTTTACTTCTTCAATGATCCATTAGTCATTAAGTAAAAACTTGTTCAATTTTAAGACTTTATATATTCTGTGTGTTCTGGTGCTTTTGTTATTCTATTACAGTCAGAAAAGATTCAAGGAACTATTTAAATTTCTCTGTATTTTTCTTCTACATCTATTTATTCATGTTACATTCTGATCACAGCCCCTTCCCTCCTCCCCTCCCAGTCCTACCCTACTACCCTCTTTCCTCTCTCCTTCCTATCCTACGCCTCCACGGTGTAGGGTGGTTTCCCACATCCACTCCCCTCAGTTCATCAGTAACATGAAGGCTAAGAGCTTCCTCTTGCACTAGGGCCCCACATGGCAGCCCAGCTACGGTAAGTAAGGTGTCCCACTGACAGGCAACAGAGTCCATGAGTGAGACTCTGTTCTTGTTTAAATCTTTAAATCTTTTTTTATTAAATTAAATCCCCACTACTTATTAAGGGATCGGTTTGAAGATGCAGTTGCCTGTCATCTATATATGTATAGAGGGGTCAAGGTCTAGTTTTTTTTTTTTTCTTTTTTGATTAAAGTTTCAGTCTCTGTAGGCCTTTAGGAGCCTAGATTGGCTGGTTCTGGTGATCTTCAAGTGGTGTTCTTGTCTGCTCCAGGACTTTCTATTCCTCCCCTTTTTCTTATACAGGACTCTCAGAGCTCTACCTAATGTTTGACTGTGTGTCTCAGCATCTATTTTGATCTGCTGCTGGATGTAGTTTCTCCTAGGATAGTTATGCTAGTTTCATGATCTTTTGGATCTGTGGATTGTAGGATCGTTATCCTAAACCATATGGCAAAAAATAGTTATATGTGAATACATACCGTGTATATCTTTCTGGGTTTGGATTAGCTCACTCAGGATGAGCTTTTCTAGTTCCATCCATTTGGCTGCAAATTGCATAATTTCCTTGTTTCTGATAGCTGAGTATTCAATTGTGTAAATGTACCACAGTTTTTTTTTTTAATCTATTCATTTGTTGGAGGTCATCTGGGTTGTTTTTAGTTTCTAGCTATGACAAATAAAGCTGCTATGACCATTGTTGTGCTAATGTCCTTGTGGTTTGGTGGAGAATCTTTTAGCTATATCCCCAATAGTGATATGACTGGGTCTTGAGGTAGAACTACTCCTAGTTTTCTGGTATATCACCAGATTGATTTCCAAAGTGGTTGTAAAAGTTTGCGCTATCACCAAAAATGGAGGAGTGCTCCTCTTTCTCCACATCCTCTCCAGCATGTTTTGTCTCCTGATTTTTTTTTTTATCTTAGCCATTCTGATGGGTGTAAGATGGAATCTTGCAGTAGTTTTAATTTCATATCCCTGATGACTGAGGATGTTGTGCATTTCTTCAAGTGCCTCTAGGCCATTCGAGATTTGTCTTTTGTGAATTCCTCATTTAGCTCTGTACCCCATTTTTTGATTAGATTATTTTGTTTCTTGGTGTTTAATTTCTTGAGTTCTTCGTAAATTTTGGATATTAGTCCTCTGTTGGATGTGGAGTTGGTGAAGATATTTTCCCAGTCTGTAGGTTGCCATTTTGTTCTAATGATAGTGTACTTTGCCTTACAGCAGTTTTTAATGTTCATAAGGTCCCACTTATTGATTGTTGGTCTTATAGTCTGAGCTATTGATATTCTGTTCAAGACGTTGTCACCTATGCAAATGATTTTGAGGCTTTTCTCCATTTCTTCTTCTATTCCATTTAGTGTGTCCAGTTTTATGTTTAGGTCTTTGATCCACTTGGACTTAAGTTTAGTGCAAGGTAATAAGTACGGGTCTATTTGCAATCTTCTACATGTTGACATCCAGTTAGACCAGTATCATTTGCTGAAGATACTTTCCTTTTCCATTGTATGGTTTTGGATTATTTTTTAAAAATTAAGTGATTGTAGGTGTGTGGGTTTATTTCTAGGTCTTCAATTTGGTTCCATTGATCATTTGGTTTGTTTCTATGCCAGAACCATGAGGTTTTTATTACTATTGTTCTGTAATACAGCTTGAAATCAGGGAAAGTGATACCTCCAGATGTTCTTTTATTGTACAGGATTGTTTTTATTCTGGTTTGTTGTTGTTGCTGTTGCTGTTTTTCCATATGAAGTTGAAAATTGTTCTTTTCAATTTTCAAAATTGTGTTGGTATTTTGATAAGAATTGCATTGAATCTGTATTTTGCTTTCAGTAGGATGGCAATTTTTATTATGTTGATCTTACCTACTTAAGAGCATGGGAGATCATACCATCTTTTGATAGCTTCTTCATTTTTTTCTTCAGGGACTTGAAGTTTTTGTCATACAGGTCTTTCACTTTCTTGATTAGAGTTACCCCCAGGTATTTTATATTATTTATGGCTATAGTTCAGGATATAGTTTCTCAAATTTCTTTCTCTGCCTACTTATCTTTTGTGTAAAGAACAGATACTAATTTTTTACAATTAATTTTGCATCCAGTCACTTTGTTGAAGATGATTATCAGTCATAGGAATTGTCTGGTGAAATTTTTGGAGTCACTCATACATGCTATCATGTCATCTTCTTTAGTTGTCTTATTGCTCTGGCTAGAACTTAAAGTACCATGTTGAATAGATCTGGAGTGGACAGCCTTGCTTGCCCCTGATTTTAGTGGAAATGTTTTAAGTTTTTCTCCATTTAGTTTGATATTGGCTATTGGTTTGTAGTAAATTGCCTTTATTATGATTAGATATAGTACTTTTGTGTCTGACCTCTCCAATACTTTTAACATGAAAGTGCGTTCGATTTTGTCAAATGTTTTTTGACATCTACTGACATGATTATATTTTCTTGTTTCATTTTTTCTTTTTCTTTTAGCTTGTTTATTTGGTAGATTACATTGATGGATTTTCGTATTTTGAATTACCCCTGTATCCCTGGGAGGAAGTCTACTTGATCATGATGTATGACACTTCTGCTGTGTTCTTGGATTCAGTTTGCAAGTATTTCATTGAGTATTTTTGTATCTATATTCATAAGGGAAATTGCTCTGAAATTATCATTCTCTGTTAGTTCTTTGTGGCTTAGGTATCAGGGAGACTGTAGCCTCATAGAATGATTTTGGTAGTTTTCCTTCTGTTTCTATTTTGTGGAAGAGTTTCAAGAGTATTTGTGTTAGCTATTCTTTCAAGGTCTGGTAGGATTTTGTGCTGATACCATCTGGCCCTGGGCTTTTTGGGGTAGGAGATTCTATTGCCTGCTTCTATTTCCTTTGCAGTTATAGGACTGTTAATAACCTGATCTTGATTTAACCTTGGTATGTGGAATCTGTCAAGGAAATTGTCCATTTCACTTAGGTTTTCTAATTTTGTGAAGTATAGGTTTTTGAAGTAAGACCTAATGATTCTTTGTATTTTCTCAATGTCTGTTGTTATTTCCCCCTTTTCATTTCTGATTTTGTTGATCTGGTTATTTTTTCTCTGCCTTTTAGTTAGTTTGGTTAAGGGTTTGTCAGTTTTGTTGATTTTCTCAAAGAATTAGCTCTTGGTCTTATTGATTCTTTGTATTGTTCTCTTTGTTTCTAATATATTGATTTCGATCCTGAGTTGATGATTTACAGCTGTCTGGTAATCTTGGGAGTGTTTGTTTCTTTCTTTCGAGAGTTTCCACTTGTGCTGTTAAGTTGCTAATATGAGCTGTCTCTAATTTCTTTTTGAAGGCACTTAGTGCTATGAACTTTCCTCTTAGAACTGCTTTCATTGTGTCCCAGAAGTTTGGATATGTTGTGCCTTCATTTTCATTGAATTTTATTAGGAAGTCTTTGATTTTCTTCTTTATTTGTTTCCTTACCCTATGTTCATTGAATAGTGAGTTGTTCAGTTTCAAGAATGGGTAGGATTTTTCTTATTTCTTTTGTTGCTGAAGTCTAGCTTTAATTCATTTTGATCTGATAAGATACAAGTGGTTATTTCAGTTTTCTTGTATCCAATATTCCAATATTGTGGTGCTGAGTAAAAGGTATGTTTTTTTGTCTTTTGGTGAGATGTTCTGTAGATATCTGTTAGATCCATTTGGTTCATGACCTCTGTAAGTTTCATTATTTCTCTGTTTTGTTTCTGTCTCAATAACCTGTCTGTTGGTGTGAGTGGGGTGTTGAAGTCTCCAACTATTAGTGTGTGGGAATCGTTGTGTGGTTTAAGCTTTAGTAATGTTTCTTTCACAAATGTGGATCCCCTAGTATTTGAGGCATAGATGTTCAGGATTGAAATGTCATCTTGATGAAGTTTTCCTTTGATGAGTATATTGTGTCCTTCTCTATCTTTTTGGATTAATTTTGGTTGAAAGTCTATTTCATTTGATATTAGGATTCATACCTCAGCTTGCTTCATGGTACTATTTTCTTTGAAGACCTTTTTCCAGTCCTTCACTCTGAGGTAAAGTCTATCTTTGTTGGTGAGGTGCATTTATTGTATGTAGCAGAATGATGGGTCTTGTTTCTGAATCCATCCTGTAAACCTGAGTCTTTTTATTGTGGAGTTTAGTCCATTGACTTTGAGATATGTTAATGCCCATTGATTGCTTTTTCCTGTTATTTTGATGTTGGTGGTGGTAGTAGTGTGTTTGCGTGTTTCTTTTGGTTTTGCTGCAGTGGAGTTATTTGTTTACTGTATTTTATTTGGTGTATTTGTCTTCTCTGGTTTGGAGTTTTCCTTCTAGGGTCTTCCATATGGCGAGATTTGTGGATAGATACTGTTTAAATTTGAGTATTTTGTGTAATATCTTGTTCTCTCCATCTACAGTGATTGAAAGTTTTGCTGGGTATAGTGGTCTGGACTGGAGAGAAGTCAAGTGTGATTCTGATGGGTCTGCCTTTATATGTTACTTGGTGTTTTTCTATTACAGCTTTTAATATTCTTTCTTTGTTCTGTATGTTTAGAGTTTAGAATATTAAGTGGTGGGAGGAATTTCTTTTCTGGTCTAATTTATTTGGTGCTCTGTATGCCTCTTGGTTGTTCACTGGTGTCTCTTTACGTTTGGGAGATTTTCTTTTTATTATTTTGTTGAAAATATTTTCTGGTCTTGGAGTCGGGAGTCTTCCCTTTCATCTATTCCTATAATTCTTAGGTTCCTTCTTTTCCTTGAGTCCTTGATTTTTTTTTTTTTTTGGATGTAATGGGTGAGAAATTTTTTTAGATTTCTCTTGTTCTTTGACTGTGGTACCTATTTATTCAACTGAGTCTTCCATGCCTGAGAATCTGTCTTCAATCTCTTGTATCTTATTGGTGATGTTTTTGTCTATAGTTCCTGTTCTCTTTCCTAGATTTTTCACCTCCAGGATTATCTCTGCTTGTGTTTTCTTTATTGATTCCATTTCCAATTTAACGTCTTGAACCACTTTTATTTATTTCCTTCTCCAACTTGATTGTCTGTATCTTCTTTAATAGTTTTGTCCCTTTCATTCTCATGTTTGAGTTTTCCTGGATCACTTTAATGGGGTTGGCAGGCCATATACAACAGGCTAGAACCAGTAGGGTTTCTGTCTGTTCCTACAACCTGTGTATTAGGTCTGTGGATGAGATCTACTCATATAGTTCCCTAGCAATCACAAATGTAGTTTGCACTTCTCAGTCAGAAGTACTTGTCCCAGGGCAGACTGCTAGAGCTGGTAGAGTGTCCAACTGTTCCCCTGCACCCTGGGTGATAAGTCTGTGAGTGAGGTCTACCCTTGGAATTCTCTGGGAATCAAAGACACAGGTTGCATTTCTCAGCCAGAAGCACTGTGTCCTAGGATAGCCTGGGTTACTCGGGCAGTTTGTGCAATGGCCCAAGACTGCTTCACTGTGTTAGGAACAGAACTCCCAATACTGCAGACTGGGTTCGTGCCCCAAGGTTACATTGCAGGAAGCCACTGAGATGACAATGTGTCCTGTCAACTGCACTGTGACTCAGACAGCTCAGCTTTGTCCTAGCTGGACCACCTACTGGTGAGTCAGTTGCAGCCATGTTGTAATCCCCAAGAAGAATCTCCCTGATCTTAATGTACCTATGGTTTTTCTGGTCTTCTTATAGTGGGAATGACTATGTGGAAGCAACAGGCTCAGGAAGCTGAGGAGAGCCCCTTTTTGGATGTTGAAGCCACCAGCTGAGTCCTTGTTTCTCTCAGACCCAAGAGCTCTCCCACAGATTCTGGGTAGTCCACCTGCTCTCTTGTCTGGCTGTTCTGATTTTTTGTGTAGTACAGGAACGACTTGGCATAGACCCAAACTTCATCTAGTGAATCCAGACAGATATGTGCCTCTCATATTGCTTTACAGAGTGAGTATGGTTCTCAGTGACCTGAACAGTTTTTCCATTACTCAGACTATGTCAGTGCCAGTCACTGGCATCTTGCCCCTCCTCATTTCCCTGTATTTTCAAGAGACACTTTACGTCTCAATATTGGTCTATTTTAGTAAATCTTGCATGGAAATCTTACACTCTCCTTACTCAATTAGATGTAATGTTCAGTAGATATCTGTTTAGGCAATTTGATCTATGATGCAACTATTATTTCTTGACCAATATTTTGTCTGTTGGTGAAAAAGTTATGTTGAAGTCACCTGGTATGAATGTGTTGGGGTTCATCTGTTGCTTTATGCCAAGTAACATTTGCTTTATTAAATCAGATGTCCTGAATATGGTGCATATATACTTAAAATTGTAATGTCTTCTTCATGGAGCATTTCCTTAATCAGTATGAAGAGATGTTCTTTATATTTTCTAATTAGTTTTGGTTTGACATTTCACTTCTCAGATATGATTAGAATAGAAAGCATTGTTTAATTCCTTCTTTTATTTACATGAAATACCTTTCCACATTCTTTCTCTGAAGTACTTTCCATCTTTGGTGGTGAGGTATGTTTCTTGGAGGTAGCATAATGATAGATCCTATTTTTAATCCAGTCTGCTATAATGTGTCAAATAAGTGAGGAATTGAGACTGACACTCAAAATAATTATTGAATGATATTTATTGATTCCTATCATTTTGTTAATTTTAACATTTGTTTACTTACTATTTCTTTTTTTAACTACTTATACTCATATATTTTTATTGCTATGTTATTTGACCCTTTCTTCAGCATGAATTCTTTCTAATATTCTTTGAAGGGCTAACTTTGTGGTCATAATTTTCTTAAACCAGCTTTTATAGTGGAAAGTTTTTCGTTGTTCCTTGGTTATAATGAATAGTGTTTTTCTGGATATATTAGTTTGGACTGACTTCTGTAGTTTTTACAACATGTAGTTTATCAGCCCAAACTTGGCTTTACTCATACAGGTTTCAAAATATTTACTTTGTTTTGAATATTCATTTATTTTGACGGTTACATGAGGTGGAGTGTTTATTTTCTAGTTCTGTCTTCTTGGCATTTTATATATGTCTTGTACCTTGACAGGTAACACTTCTCTTAGGTTTTGGAAACTTTTTATTATGATTTTGGTGAAAATGTTTTCTTTGCCTTTGTTTTTTCCTTCTTCTATACTTAAAATTCATTGGTCATTCTTTTTATAATATCCTGAATGTACTGCATGCTCAGATTATGTTTTTCCTTATTTTTTTTGTTTTGTTCTGTTTCTTTTCGTTTCTCTTACTGAGTGATACAATTTCTATTGAGCTTTTAGTTTCTTCTATTAATTTTTCTTTAATTTATGGTTTAATTTTGGTTTGAATTTTCTTCAGAAATTTTCCTTATTAAATTCTATTTTTATTTCCTGGGTTGTTTTTCTTATTTCATTAAACTGTTTTTATGGTTGCCACTCCAGTATTTATTCATATTCCTTCTGAGTTCCTTGACCAAATCTTAAGTGCTTTTTTAAATTTATTGTCTTCTGTGTCATATAAGTTATATTTCTCAGATAACATTACTATGATAATATGAATTTTTGGATGAGAAATGTTGTCTATGTTTATTTGTACCTGTTTGTGGTAGAAATTGTGATTTTGTGATGGAGTCTAGGCTTCTGGAACTAGATCCTTGGCAGTATTTCTCAGTAGAAATATATCCCATATTTGTTGAGTTTGGATCTATATTTTCTTTTTCTTTTCCTTTCTTTCTTTCTTTCTTTCTTTCTTTCTTTCTTTCTTTCATTCTTTCTTTTTTCCTTCCTTCCTGTCTTTTTTCTTTCTTTCCTTCTTTCTTTCTTTGCTAATCCAATTTGTCATGATTTGTTTCAGTTGATTCATGCTTAAGGTTCATTCATGGGGGCATTCAGAGTTAATGTGGAAAAGTAGCATTGGAAATGATCCTGGATCAGCTAGAATAAGTTACAGCTTCTGAGCACAGGAGTGAACCCTCCTTAAGTTACCAGGTTTTGCTATTGCTCCTCAGAAGTCTGTGGGAGATACACAAGATTCAGTCCTTCCTCAGGTGTCTAGGGCTAGAATCAGAATGGTGGATTGTGCTACTTTTGGGAAAAAGAATGGTGAATTGTGCTACTTTTGGGAATTGTGTTGGATGCTATGTGGTTCTCAGGTATCTGAGGTGTCATAGTTAAAGTTTATATGCACACACATGCATCTCTGATAATTCAGATATAAGTATATGTGAAGTCTTTCCATAAAACATAATTTCTCATTTGCTATGTTTCCTTACAAGGTTATGAAAAATGTCCAAATTATTGATAAAAATGCAGCTGATTATTTAGCTTGCAGATTGGGAAAAGATCTTCACCATACTCACATCTGACAAAGGGCTAATATCCAAAATTTTCAAGGAACTCAAGAAATTAAATGCCAAGAAACCAAATAATCCAATCAAAAAATGGGGAACAGAGCTAAACAGAAAATTCACAAAGGAAGAATACGTAATGGCTGAGAGACACTTGAAGAAATGCTCAGCATCCTTAATTATCAGAGAAATACAACTTAAGATGACTCTGAGATTCCATCTCACATCTGTCAAATGGCTAAGATTGAAAACTCAACGGACAGCACATGCTGGCATGGCTTTGGAGAAAGGGGAACATTTTTCCATTGCTGGTGGGAGTGCAAGCTTGTACAACAACTATGGAAATCAGTCTAGTGATATCTTAGAAAACTTGGAAGAGCTCTACCTCAAGACCCAGCCATACCACTTCTGGATATGCATCCAAATGATTCCTCACCAAACCACAAGGACATTTCCTCATCTATGTTCATAGCAGCCTTTTTTGTAATAGCTAGAAACTGGAAACAACCCAGATGTCCCTCAACCGAGGAATGGATTAAAAAAAAAAAAACTGTGGTACATCTGCACAATGGAATACTACTTAGCCATCAGAAACAACAAAACCATGCACTTTGCAGCCAAATGGATGGAACTAGAGAAGCTCATCTTGAGTGAGCTAACCCAGACTCAGAAGGATGCACATGGCATCTATTCACTTATAATAGGATTTTAGCCATATACTACAGGATAACTACACTACAGCCAATACACCAAAGGGAACAGGAACATAGACTTGTTACCTGTCACTGAGACACTTTGCCCTATTGGATCTGGCTTGTAGGCCCCCAGTGTATGAGGAGGCTCTTGGCCCTCATATGAATGGAAAACTTGGGTGGGGAATGATATGTAGGGATACTCCACTCTGGAGGAGTGGGTTGGAAAGGATAGGTGGTAAAGGGTATGAGGGCAGGACTGGGAGGGGTGAAAAGAGGGTACTGTGATGGAGATGTAATCTGAAGTAATAAATAAACATTAAAAAAGAAAATAATGATTTAAATAATTCATTAAATTATTTCTAAATAAAGGCACTCAGAGATCTGCTTTAATAAAAACTGAAAGTGTTACATAATTAGCAGCTATGCACATTAACAGTTCCTTTTCTTAGACAAATTAAATGTACTGCCTGATTATGTTACTTCATTTGATGATATGCTAGCATTTTTTTTCAGCTGATCACTGACAGTGATGATCTGTGTTCTCTGTTCTCTACTTTTTCATTTTATGATAAGGTTTCATCTACAGTGAAAGATATTGGTAGATAATAAAGTCTGTGAGGAAAAAGTAAGCAAGGTTCAGAGTAGAAATAACATCAGTTTGAAGCATATGCTGTGCATATCCAAAGTCCCCAACATTCTAAATTGATAAACTTAATGATATAAAAAACATAGTGGTCATTTTCTTCACTGTGACATAATAAATTATAAAGTATAGACTGCTGGACATTTTTTTCTTTCCTAGAACTCTAATTTGAATTATATACAGCTTCTGATTTTACTCATAAGTTTTGTCGCTCTGACCTGGTCATTTATCCTTTTAGTCAATTTTTCAGTAGAATGGGCACTGTTCTTTTCCTACCTGTATCTCAGTGACTAGAAAGAAACTCTTAAATTTGGTGAATAAACAAAGTTGCAGAAATGATCATTTCTACTTTTTCTTGTTGCTTTGAGCCATACTTACCAACTTGAGTATCTGCCTTGTCAGTAGGTCCTAACTAGTTACAGATCTTCTGAGAAAGTATTCTGTTCAGGTTTGGGCAGCAATACAGGCTTGTGCAGCTAAAGGTATGAAAGAAGTGTCTTTCAATTTCAGAGTATCATTCTCTACTAGCTGAACCACTGTAATGTTAATATTTATCTGTACCATTGTTGTAAAAGATAAACGGGGCCTGGCAGGAGGCCTGCAGACCTGGCAGGCCTGTCTGGCCTTAGCTGGAGGCCTGACCAGACATGTTTCCAGGTAAAGAGAGCTGAGACCCAGGGTGGCCCTTTTCCTCAATAAATAAACCCAGCAAGGCCTTTAAATGTTTCAATGCTTAGACCTTAGTTGGGCAGACTTTCAACTAGCTCACCCAAGTTAACCTGACTAACTATTCCCTGTCAGTCACATGGCTCTCTATACCTTCTGAGCCCATAGAGATGTCTGTCTTCTTCCATGTCTTCTGGTGAAAAAAGAGATTCCTCTGTCTCTTTCTAGGATTCCTTCTTCTTCCCAGGAAGTCTTGCTTCTTATTCTCTCTCTGTCCAGCTAATTGCCCATCAGTGACTTTTATTATCCAATTACAGAATGCCTCAGAAAGGGCAGTGACCAGATCCCAGAGCATTAAAATCAGCTTTTGAAAACCATGAATAAGACCTTTCTTCAACATGCCATGGCAAAAAAGGGGGGGGGACCTCCTTCTACAGAGCAAAAGTAAGAAACACAAAATGTTTGTAAGTGACCAGGAAGTACATTGAATGAAGTGGACTTGAAATATATGTCTTCCAGCTATTGACTTTGTGGCTTAGAAATCAAATGCAAACAGACAATAAATGTTATATTAGACTTGTTTCTTTTTTAGACTCACCTTTTTTAAAACTAACATTTAGGTTTCATTTCTCTTACTTCTATTTCAAGTATATAGATAGATACTAATTCACACGTATTTGTA
>CAJQZJ010032130.1:6014737-6070248 GCA_907164525.1 Lophiomys imhausi
CTTCTATTTCAAGTATATAGATAGATACTAATTCACACGTATTTGTATTTGTAATATTTAGTTCGTGGCTTATATTCAAGTTAACACTAATTTCTTTTTACACCCTTATACTTTAGTGTCTGTTAAATAACAGAGAACAAAGTAATCAAGAAACCAATAATAAATGTCAAATATGATAACCTCTAGGTTGTAGGAATACTCTGTTGTTAATACAAAACTGTTCATATAATAATAAACCCTTAGCTGAGATGATAGTGAACTTATTCGTTGAGAACTAAGAACAGTTCTTAGTAGTTTTTTTCTGCTTTATAACATTTGACCTCACCAAAGCACACATTTAAACTGTACATGTTAATTATGTTTTTCATATACTTTCACCGAGATACTGATTTCTAAGACAAATTCCAAGGTGGTTTATAATCTTTCTCACCATCCAAAACCACAAGTATTTATTTAACTTCTTTCTGAACTTCTAAATCCTTTTTATGGTTAGGTAGAGAATTTTTCCAGTCCCAAGATGCAAAAAGAATCTCAAGATATGTTCTTTATGGTTAAAGGATTATATATTTGAATACAAAAATTATGAATTTTCTATTTTGTCTGGCAGAGTAATAAATGTACTTTCTTTCACAGCCTGTCACTGTAACCAAAATATTTGTTCTTTCTCCACCTTCATCTAATTTGAAAATTTAAACTTGTTCTCTATAGTTTGGTGATCTTAAAAAAGACTTTCAATTTTTATGTTCTAAAATACATGGAATATTAATCTTACTGGTTATTGTGAAGATAAAATCTATTTCATGAGCTTGACATAATTAATACCCAGCATATAACTGTTGATTAATTGTTAATAGCTATCATGTTTAAAAAGAAAGAAACCAATGGTTATGAGTTTTCAAAACAGCTCTCAACTGTCCTCTAAGCTTTAATTAATTCACTAATTAGAATCATTGATCTTATTTAGGTCTTTATGGATTTATTTCCCTGTACAATTAACCAAGCTCTCTTCATGTTGCCTGACTGACAAATACCTTGTTAAATCCAGATGGACATAAGTTATGTTTTTGAATACTTGACTAAGGGAGAATGATGTCAGTGTGCCCTGACTCATTCTGACTCATTCTTATTTTTGTTTTGTATTATTTTTAAAACCATCATTTAATATCTGTCCATACTTTCTCACTGCAATATCTAATGAAATATATTAATATTATGGGAATGGTTAAATTAGCAAATTAACATTTTCGTTTATTTAAATATTATGTGTCAAAAAGCTCAGACTTGGGAATATATTTTAAATGCATAATTAATTCTTGCAGGCTGTATTCACTTGAATGCTCCTTGTGATACAAGAATTACCATTCCCAACTGTGTTTTCTTACCCAATATCAACCATGTCACTACTCCATTCCTCTTTCCCTTCAATACAAATTGCTGACTTGAATTTCTCTTGTGTTCTCTCCTCACATGTGATTAAATTATTATCTACAACCAATGAGTAAGAACACATGGTATGCATTTTTCTGTGTCTGATATATTCCAGTTAAACTGACTTTCAATTTCATCCATGTTACTGTAAATTTCGATATTTATGGATGTATAGTATCACACACACACACACACACACACACACACACACTCACATACACAAACACCATACTTTATAAGTCCTTCCACTTGTCAATAAGTATCTTATTTGATGCCACACTATAGTGATTTTTGAGAAGTGCTGCATAGCATGGGTGTGCTACATTTCCTTATACAATGATGCTGCTTCCATTGGCTGCATACTGAGCAGAAGTCTCATGGAAATTAAATTTTCAGTTTTCTAAGGAATCTACACTTCTTTGTTTTAATGTTTATGTTAATTTATATTCCTACCAACCATGTGTAAAAGTTGATCATTTTCAGGCTGCCAATATTCTTACCATTTTTTTCATTTGTTTTGTTTTTGATAGCAGCCATTCTAACTGGTATGTGAAGAAATTTCACTGTGGGTTGATTTGTACTGCCCTGTTAAAAAGTTATATTGAACATTTTTGGATATAACATGTTTTGATATTTTTTGAGATAATTCTGCTTATTGTATGTGGTGGGGTGTCTGTACATGTTTGGGAATATATATATGAAGTGTGTGTATGTTTGATATGAACCCAGGTATGTGAATGTACATTCCATGAAAGTCTTCATGCACCTGAATACATGTGACTGTGGTCAGATATCAATGGTGAATCTCTCAATCACTTTTCACTTTGTTTTTTGAGATTACATCTCTCAGTAAACATGGAGGTCAATGATTTGTCTAGGCTAATTGAGAAATGAGCTCCAGAAAATTGCCTGTTCTTGTCTTCAGAGTTTTGAGGATGATGGCACCTTGGCCAGCTTTTGTTCACTGAATGCTGGAGATCTGAATTCAGGTCTTCATGATTTTGAAGTCGGCATTTTACTCTCAGTCGTCCTGCCACCCCAAATTTGTTCATTTTTAATTATGTTGTTTGTGGCTTTGTCAAGTTTTTTGAGTTGCTTTTGTATTCTGAATGTTTCACTTTTTAAATGAATAATATATAAAAATGCCCACTCTGTACATTGTCTTGTGACCCTATTTTTCATTCTCCTTGCTGATTGGAAACATATTAGCGAGATTCAATATCATTGTCTACTACAGTTTTTCTTATTTGACTCTCAATGTCTTCAAGTGTTTCCCTGGTTGTGTGCACTCGTTTCACAACTAGGTCCTGCATTTTGAGTTGAGTTTCTTCTAATGTGAGAGGTGCCACCTTTCTGAATATCTATGTGTAGTTTTCCAGTACAGTGTAATTAAGAGACTATCCTTTCTTTAAAATGTGTGTGGCATCTTTTTAAAAATTCAGCTGGTTATGTTGTAATTGGCTCCTTGTATTTCAAAGCTAGATTCAGAAGGACAAATCTCACAATTTACAAAATATATGGACTCTAGATTTTAAGAAGATATGACAGTAGCAAGAAGACTACTGAGAAAAGAGGGACACAGGAACAGGGAGAGACAAAAGAAAATAATGTGGAATAATTATGTTTAAAGTACATTATACACAAATAAGACTCACTTAGTGTAGTATGTGATTCATTCTTATATATTCTAATCCTTTCTATTGATTTCCATGTTTATGTTTACTCTAGTCATCTATTGCTTTTATAACTACAGTTTTGAAATGAAGCATTATGATGCTAATAGATTTGGCAATTTTGTTGATATTGTTATTTTTGTTTTGCTACTGTGTATAGTCAATAGTTTCCTATACATTTTTGATGTTATATTTGGCAATCTGAAAAGAATTCTGCTATTATTTAGGTTGGGAAACTGCCCCAAAGACCCAATGTGCTTAGTCCCTAGACTGAAGTGGTGGGACCTTTTGTTTGTGGGACATTGTCCATGGGACATATTTGGATCCTTGCCACATCCTTTGTCTGGCTTCTCTTACACTATGAGGTCTACCATGATGGATCCAGAGGCAACTAGACCGGGGGGGGGGATATATACCTCTGTCCTCTCTGATGTTTGAAACAATTATAGAAAATTGATTATTTAAAATCACATTGGTTTTTAGTGTAGTTCATATTGCATGTGAATATTGCTTTGGGTAATATTAATTATGAAATACTAATTTTATTGATCCTTGAACACAGAATGCCTTCCCTTTTTTATATCCTATAACTTTAAAGGTATATTATTTTCTTGGTAATGTTTATTTGTAAGGAGTTTAATTTTTGATATATATTTTATACCATGTCCACCTTACAATTTCTTTTTCAAGTTGTTTTTGATATAAAAAAGATACATTTTTTGTATGCTGCATTTACATCCTCAAATGTCCATAATTATTTATCAGGTCTAAGAGGGTGTTGGTATAGACTTTAGATTTTTCCAAATGGAAGACCAAGTTTTCTTCATATGGGGCTAATTTGGTTTCTTTTCCAAATTTTGTGTCTGCTCTTTAATCTTTTTTCTCTTGTTTACCTCCTCTGATTAACACTTTTGTTACTAGACCCAAAGAAAATAAGTCACAATGAGAACTCAAAGGATAATGGTTGAATCTCTCTAAGTAGGGGAAATAAAATGAACATCAGAAGAAGAGGGAACTGGACATGAATCTGACATAATTGCCGTCTGAGAGAGTTGATCCAGCACATGATGGAAACAGAAGCAGAGACCCACAGCCAAACATTAGGCAAAATTTAGGGAGTCTTGTGAAAGAGTTAGGGGATGGTTCAAGGTAGCTGGAGGAGTCAAGAACACCACAAGAAGAAGTACATAGCCAATTAACTCAGAGAGAGGGGAGCTCATAGAGACTGAAATACTAAGTCTTTGTATTGGGCTGGTCCTAAGCCAATTACACATATGAAACTGATGGTTTGCTTGGTCCTCAAGTGGACACCCAAACAATTGGAAAAGGGACTGTCTCACACTTGGTCTCTGTTGCCTCCTTCTGGACCCCATTTTCCTAGCAGACCTCCTTGTCTTGACTCAGTGGAAGAGGAGGTACTTAGTCCTGATGTGATTTGATGTTCCAAAGTGTCTTGGTAGGGAGTGGAAGGGAAGAGGGTTACAGGGGAAGTGGATGGAGGGTAGGGTTGGGAAGAAAGGAGGAAGAGGGGTTGGGGTTGGAAAGTAAAATAAACAAATAAATTTAAAGCACCTTATGGTATTATATTGAACAGGAAATATGAAGGAGGAAACCTCATTTGGTTTCTCATTTTAGGGGAAATGATTTCAGCACTAGGGGAATATCTCAGGTGGTAAACCATTTGCCATGACCTGAGTGAATTTCCCAGCACCAATTAAAAAAACAAACAAACAAAACCCAACAGACTAATGGATCATGCTTATAATTCTAGCACTGAAGAGGTAGAAACGGAAATATTCCAGTTTGCTGGCGAATCAGCAATGAGCCATTGGTTCTAGTGGTTGTCTTTGTCTCACAAACAATACAGACATGTCCAGAGATTGACACCTCAGGTTAATTTCCAGCTACTAAAGGGTTATGCACATGCATTTATACTCATATAGATATAAACATGCACACACACATACACACACACACACAGAGAGAGAGAGAGAGGAGAGAGACGATAGAGAGAGAAAGAGAGGGGTATATGCTCCCCCACCCTAAAGGAAGAAACTTTAAAATTTTTTTTCCTCTTTAGTATGATATGTGAGCTGTTAGTTTTTTTTCTCATGTAGCTTTTATTGTGTGGAATTTTATTCCTTATGTATTCAATTTGTTGTGACTTTAACAGGAGAGAATGTTGAATTCTTTCAAGTCAGTTTCTGCATCTAGTACTATGAGTATATAGGTTTTGCTTTCAGTTTGATGATGTGCTGTATAATGTGAATTTTTGTGGCATTTAGTACCTGCAAACTTTTTTGCATCCCTGTAATAGGTCTCACTTGGATGTGTGTGTGTACAGAATTTCACACTGAATCTCCAACATCTTAAACCATTTCTTTATTGGGAGACTTTTTTACTAAGGATTAAATCTCATTATCTCTTGTTGAACTGGAAAAATATTCTGTCATCATGGTTCAATTATTTAAACATTTATATCCATTTAGTTTTTGAGTGTATGGATATATAGTTGTGGATAAATGTACTCAGTATCTACTATAGGTTATACTTATTTATTGATTGATACTAAAGACAGGGTATCATTTAACATAGGCTTTCCCAAAACTTAATTAACTATGGAGCCAAAGATGCCTTTGAACTCCTAATTCTCCTGTGTCCACAACAGATTATGTAATTTTTTCTTGTCTTCCATTTTTTTTTTGTTTTTCAATTAAGCAAGCTAGAGGTTTGAAATCTTTACTTTCTAAAAATATTAGCTCTTTATTTCATTTGTTTTTCCATTGTTCCATTAATCTGCTTTATTTCTTTCTTTTCTGATTTTTATGATGAATTTATATTAGAAAGAAATTATCAGGTTAAAATGCACAAGTCCTTATAATTTATTCTTATTCACAATCTTATCCAACTGCCTTCTCTCTTAGTCCCATCCTCTTTTGTTCTCCTCCCTCTTCCCCAATTTGTGTTCTCTTCTGCTCCATATTTTATATATTCAAGTACACTCTCACTGTTCCCCAGTCACCCTATCCATTAAGATCTCATCTTCAGTACCCTGAGACTTTCATATCTAACACATGTCAGATTTGAGCCCAATTACTTAAGAATGATTAGTTGTTTTCTGATATTCAATTTTTGCAGATCTTTTTAAGAGGGCATGTGAGTGATCATAGGCTATTTTCATGTTGTGCTTTTGTAGTTGAGTTGGTGTTTTCCTCTTTCAGCTTTTAATATTTGTTCTTCAATTTGAATTTGTGGCATTTTTGGTTATGACATATCTTGGAATTTTCTTCCCTTTTGATATGTATTTTGGAGCTCCAAATTCTTCTTCTGTTCTTCAATTTCTTTTTCTTGAGTTAAGACTTTACTGTTATAGTTTCACTGAATAAATTGTCTATATTTGAGATTTTTTTTATTCTTATCTCCACTATTACCCTGTGTACTCTTGGACTTGGTCATTTAATCATATCCCAGAGTCTTTGTTAGATTTAGTCAAACACATTTATTATGTTTTCTTTTTAGATGTCTTTATTGACTCAAATTTCTCCTCCATCCCTGAGATTATTCTGCCATTTGGTCTTTCCTGTGATGGTTTTCACAATACTCCTCATTGAGTTGGTTGACTCGTTTCCCTAACTTCTTGTTCTTACCATAATCTCATTTTCCTTGTTGAATTTAGCTCCATATTGTCATTGTTTTTGTTTTAAATGTGAATTTATGCTTCCCTTTCATGTATGCCTGTGTTTATTTGTGTGTGCCTTGTGAAGAAGACGATATCAGATCTCCTGGAACTAGAATTACAGATGATTGTGAGCTGCCATGGGGATGATGAGAATTTTATTCCTATATCTTGAAGAATACTCAGTAATCTTAATACCGAGCCATCTTGCCAGCCCTACCCCATGTTTCAAGTTACCCTTCACATTGTTGTTCTTTACATCCACTGTGTTAACCTTTTTTGCCTAGGTTCTGGATTAATTTTCCCACTTTATTCAGCTTGTAATTTGATTCATCTATGTTGTCATTGATCATATGACTAAGTGGATAAAAGTATCTGCTGTTAAGACTGTTGATTTGTGTTTGATTCCAGAAATTGACATATAAAGAGATAATGGACCCTCGCAAGATCACATCTGGCTTTCACAAGTATATTGTTGTACATGGTCACCCCACTACCTATGTACACACACACACACACACACACACACACACACACACACACAAACACTTAATAATAATGGAGAATGGACCCTGTAGTGAGTAGGGGATGGAGGTGATTGGAATAGCAAGGTACAAGTAAATTGATCAGAAACATCAAAAAAATGTGTGGGTTCTATTTTTCTTCCAAGTCAAGATGTAGAATCTATTTAGTACTTCTAGTATTGTTGGCCTAGTAATAGTGTATTCACTCACCTTTTCCATCTCTGTAGGATTCTATTTCTACAACATTCTTGAAGGATCACTTCTATGAGCACATTACTTTCATTTGACAGTTTTTTCTTTCTGTGTTTTAACAATATCATTTTATTTCCTCTTGAATGATATATTTTATGTTAATAAATCTGTCAATATTCTAAAGAGGTGTTAGTTTGATAAGCTATGTTAGTGTTAGTAGCTCTAGATGGCATAGTACGGTCTCTCTGTAGGTCTTTCAGGCTGCAATTACTGACAGTAACAGGAAGAGGGCAAGTATCAGAATGGCCCTTTATCAGTCTTTGTGATGTTTCATAAGTAGTGTCCCCATATACGCTTTGTGAAGCATTATTCTTCCTTTGGCTTGCAGGCTGTTGCAGGACTGATGGAAGTAGGACATGGAGTAAATCACCACTATTTTCAGTCATCTAACTGGGTGGAAAAAGGAAGATATGGATCTTGAGTCCTCAATAGAAACCACCCCAGCATTTTAGTTCTTGGGGCATAGCATATTACCCTGTTGTCCTTAGCTGTCTCCTTTTAGTGTAGAGAAGTGCATAGATTTATGTTCTGAAGTTAGAGCTATATTTCTGGGTAATTTTTGGTGTCTATGGTTTTAATTTAATGTTTTAACTATATGTGTAAGGTTTTTACTTGTGTTATTGGATGTCTCTGGGAACAATTGCATCTAAGTGCAGGCCTATATGCATTCTGACAATGACTATTGCTAACGATGGTGCCACACAGCAGTATTTACTCTGGAAATTTTGCGTTAGATAAGATGAGTACCTATTCTGAAGCTAAACATCTATACATGTTTAAGATAAGTAGGCAACTAGCCTTGCAGCTTGTGGTAGCTTTACCTAGATTTGCATTTGTCTGGCATGTACAGGAAGGTGTGAGTCCTTCCTCAACCCTATTTTAATGTTCTCCTACACCCTACCCAGAGGCTGAAATAAGGACTGTGATTGTCAGTACTCTTTAATTTCTTTTTGCTGACATCATAGGTCTTCATATATTTTAGAATTCTTAAATCATCTATAATGAGGTCCACTGTTTTCCTTCATACACTTATCTCAACTACAGCTTTTCAGTTGTTTTGGTTTTCTTTGTAGACGAGAAGATAAGGACCAAGAAAAGTCTGTTCAGCTATCTTAGAATCTGACTAAGCCTTCTGAACCTCACCATAGGTCCTGTTAATTTCTGCAGGCATTTCTCAAATGTTCTTTATTTCTTTCATAGTATGTCATTAAACTATGATTATAATTTAACTATGAAGTCTAGCTTGTATGGTACTCATATATGGTATCTTCTTATTTGATTCAAGAAGTCAAGTTCATATTATTAAATTGAATATTGATAAAAGGAAGTTCATTTTGCTGATGATATTCACTACACATTTTGTGTGGAATATCCTTCTTTGTAAAGCATAAACAACCATTCATGTGTACAAAAGCTAAATATTATCATAAATATAATTTTATAAGTTATATGAAAAATGACTGAGGCTTGAGAGATTGTTCAGTGGTTAAGAACACTACCTGTTATTCCAGAGGATCAAGGTTTGATTCTAAGAACTCAGACAGTGGCTCCCAACCATTTGTGCCTCCAGTTCCAGGAGATCTGATGCCCTTTCTAGCCTCCAAAAGCACCAAACACACACATGGTGCATACATATGCATGCATCCAGAACACTCATACACATAAAGAGTAAGAATTATCATGAAAAGATTAAAGATATTTTTATGTAAAACGCTCAAGTTTAATTTATTGCCCACGCTCTGTAAATGGGTCCCTCCACACCAAAGGTTCTGTGTTTGCTTCCAGTTCCCATTGGTTTCCTGAGCTCCACCTAAATTTAGTTCCCATACCAGGTCCGCAGCCTTTTAGAATCGAGCCAGTTTCATACACGTATCTGTACTTTCGTTTTCTCATCTTAATCCAATTTTATAGTTGACTGTTCCAAATAGACTGTAGGCATGAATATTCTCTCCTGTTTTATGAAAGTTAATTTTCCTTCCCTTTTTAATCAAATGAACCAAATATGGTCAACCAAAATGGTCAAGTGTAACAATTAGTCATTTGCTAATTACCAGAACACAATAATTATTTCTACTCCTTAGAAATAGTTTTCATGCTTTTATGAACAACAAACTTCTTGGAACTTTTCTTTGCTGAATCACAAAATTCTACCATATGTACTTGGAACACAACCAGCCTGGATTCAAATTAGCAGGGGAAAGTGATGTCAGTCTCTCTCTGTATGTCTAGGATGGGTGATTTAGACATCTGTAACAACAGTGTTTAATCACAATTGGAACATTGCTCATGGAGGGAAATGCATGGAGGGAGCTAAGTGAAAGAAAAACAAAATTATTGCTCAAGTTATTTTATTTAAGAATTAAAGTAAGGATTACAAAGAATTGCAGTGCACTTCATACACTGTGAATGTGCATTCCCTGTCAAGTTACATGAAGTTCAGGATTGGATGTAGAGAAGCAGAGAATGAGGTGAAGATCTATAGATAGCCTTCCTTCTTTTCCAGATAGAGTTGTACCTTCTTTATAAACACAGACTCTAACTCACATTCACTTCAAAAGATAGAAACTTAGCTTTGTAAGAGAAAAGTACAACTAGATAACATTTCTTGTTAACATCAAGGACAAATATTACCTTAGGGAAAATGGAGGAAAAAGGTGTCCCAAGTAAATGGATCTAAGAAACAAGCTGATGTAGCCATTTTGATAATTGACAAAACAGACCTCAAACCAAAATTAATCAGAAGAAATAGAGGTATCAATGAGCAGTGTTTGTTATTTTATTTTTTATTATAATGTTTATTTATTACATCAAGTTACATCTCCATCCTAGTTCCTTTTTTCCACCCCTCCTGGTTCAACCCTCCCATCCTCTCCTCCCCCCACCCCACTCATCTCATTCCTCTGATGTGCAGTGTCCCTACATATCAGTCCCTCTCAGTTCAACAGTCATATGAGGGCTAAGAGCTTCCTCTTGCACTGGGGGCCTACATGGCAGCACCACTAGGGAAGAGTATCTTATTAACAGGTAACAAAGTCTATGTTCTTGATCTTTTTGGTGTGTTGATTGTAGGACAGTTATCCTGTACTATATGCCAAAATCCAATTATAAGTGGGTAGATGTCATGTGAATCTTTCTGAATCTGGGTTAGTTCATTCAGGATGAGCTTTTGTAGTTCCATCCATTTGGCTATGATTTGCATGATTTCTTTGTTTTTGTTAGCTAACTATTATTCCATAGTGTAAATATACACATTTTTTTTATCCATTCTTCAATTGAGGGGCATCTGGATTGTTTCCAGTTTCTAGCTATTGCAAATAAGGCTGCTATGAACATAGATGAGGATATGTCCTTGTGGTTTGGTGAGGAATGCTTTGGGTGTATACCCAGACATGGTATGGCTGGGTCTTGAGGTAGGGCTATTCCAGTTTTCTAAGATATCCCTAGACTGAGTTCCATAGTGGTTGTATAAGCTTGCACACCCACCAGCAATGGAGGAGTGTTCCCCTTTCTCCAAAACCTCGCCAGCATGTGCTGTCATTTGAGTTTTATATCTTAGACATTCTGACAGGTATGAGATGGAATCTCAGACTCATCTTGCATTTCTCTGATGGTTAAGGATGTTGAGCATTTCTTCAAATGTCTCACTGCCATTAGAAATTCCTTCTTTGTGAATTCTCAGTTTAGCACTGTTTCCCATTTTTTGATTTGATTATTTGGTTTCTTGGTGTTTAATTTCTTGTGTTCCTTATAAATTTTGGAAATTAGTCCTCTATCGAAGTGGGGTTGGCAAAGATCTTTTCCAAATGTTAGGCTGCCATTTTGTTTTAGGGACAGTGTCCTTTCTGTGCAGAAGCTTTTTAGTTTCATGAGGTCCGATTTATTGATTGTTGGTCTTAGAGCCTGAGCTATTGGTGTTCTGTTCAGGCAGTTGTCTCCTGTGCCAATGAGTTTGAGGTTTTCCCCACTTTTTCTTCGAATAGATTTAGTGTGTAGGGCTTTATGTTAAGGTCTTTGATCTACTTGGACTTAAGTTTTATGCAAAGTAATAAGTATATGTCCAATTTCATTCTGTTACATGTCAACATCCAGTTAGATCAGCACCCTGTGTTGAAGATGCTGTCTTTTTTCCATTGTACAGTTTTGGTTCCTTTGTCGAAAATTAAGTGAGCATAGGTGTGTGGGTTCATTTCTGGGTCATAAATTCAATTTCATTAATCCACTGGTCTCTTTCTATACCAGTACCATGCTGTTTTTATTAATATTGCTCTGTAGTATACTTGAAATCTAGGATGGTGATACCTCCAGATTTTTTTTTTAATTGTACAGATTGATTTAGCAACTCTGGTTTTTTTTTGTTGTTGTTGTTATTCCATATGAAGTTGAAAGATGTTTTTTCCAGGTCTATAAAGAATTGTGGTGGTATTTTGATAGGAATTGCATTGAATCTGTATATTGCTTCTGATAGGATGGCCATTTTTACTATGCTGATCCTACCTATTCATGAGCATGGGAGATCTTTCCATCTTCTCATGTCCTCTTCTATTTCTTTCTTCAAGGACTTGGAGTTCTTGTCATGCAGGTTTTTCACTTGCTTGGTTAGAGTTACCCCAAGGTATTTTATATTGTTTGTGGCTATTGTGAAGGGTGTTGTTTCTCTAATTTCTTTCTCAGCCCATTTATTTTTTGTATAAAGAAGGGCTTGATTTTTTTGAATTAATTTTGTATCCAACCACCTTGCTGGTGGAATTTTTGGGGTCACGTATGTATACTATCATATCATCTGCAAATAGGGATAATTTGACTTCTTCCTTTCCAATTTATATCCCCTTGTTCTCCTTTATCTGTCTTATTACTCTAGCAAGAACTCCAAGTACGATCTTGAAAAGATATGGTGAAAGTGGACATCCTTGTCTTGTCCCTGAGTTTAGAGGAAATGCTTTATGTTTCTCTCCATTTAATTTGATGTTGGCTACTGGCTTGCTGTATATTACCTTTATTATTTCTAGGTATGGTCCTTGTAAGCCCATTCTCTCCAGGACTTTTAGCATGAAGGGGTGTTGCCTTTTGTCAAATGCTTTTTTCAGCATCTAGCGAAATGATCAAGTGTTTTTTTTTTTCTTTCAGCTTGTTTATATGGTGAGTTACATTGATGGATTTTCATATGTTGAACTATCCCTGTTCCTGGTATGAAGCCAACTTGATCATGGTGTATGATACTTTTGACGTGTTCTTGCATTCGGTTTTCCAGTATTTTTGTATCTAAGTTCATGAGGGAAAGTGGTCTGAAGTTCTCTTTCTTTCTTTGGTCTTTGTGTGGTTTAGGAATCAGGGTGACTATGGTCTCATAGAATGAGATTGGAAGTGTTCCTTCTGACTCTATTTTGTGGAAGAGTTTGAACAGTATTGTTATTAGCTCTTCTTTTAATGTTTGGTGGAATTCTGTGCTGAAACCACCTGGCTCTGTGCTTTTTTTGGTTGGGAGACTTTTAAAGACTGTTTCTATTTCCTTAGGGGTTATTGTATTGTTTAATCTGTTAACCTGTTCTTGATTTAACTTTTGTAGTTGGAATCTATCAAGAAAGTTGTCCATTTCACATGGGTTTTCAAATTTGGTTGAGTACAGATTTTTAAAGTAGGACCTAAAGGTTTTCTGGTGTTTTCAATTTCTGCTGTTATTTCTCCCTTTTCATTTATAATTTTGTTGATTTGTGTATTTTCCCTCTACCTTTTAGTTAGTTTAGGTAAGAGTTTGTCTATTTTGTTTATTTTGTCAAAGAACCAACTTTTGGTTCCAATGATTCTTTGTATTGTTCTTTTTGTTTCTAAGCTGTTAGTTTCAACCTTAAGTTTGATGATTTCCTAATTCTGCTCCTCTTGGAAGTGTTTGTTTCTTCTTTTTTTTTTCCAGTTCTTCCAGTTCTGTTGTTAATTTGCTAGTATGAACTGTCATGATTTTCTTTTTGAAGGCGCTTACTGCTATGAACTTTCCTCGTAGTACTGCTTTCATTGTGTCCCATAGGTTTGGGTATGTTGTGCCTTCATTTTTGTGGGAATTTCAAAAGTTTTTGATTTACTCCTTTATTTCTTCCCTGACCCAGTAATCTTTCAGTAGAAAGTTGTTCAGTTTCCATGAATGTGTAGGCTTTCTGTTGTTTCTGTTGTTTTGAAGTCCAGCTTTATTTCATGGTGGTCTGATAAGATACAAGGGGTTATTTCAATTTTCTTGTATCTGTTGAAGCTTGCTTTTGTCTAACTATATGTTTGATTTTTGGAGAAGCTGCAGTGTGATGCTGAAAAGAAGGTGTATTAGTTTGTGTTTGGGTGAAACGTTGTGTAGACATCTGTTAGGTCCATTTGATTCATGACCTCTGTTAGACTTATTATTTCTCTGTTTGGTTTCTGTCTCAATGGCCTGTCCATTGTTGTGAAAGGGGTGTTGAAGTTTCCCACTACAAATGTGTGGATATTTATGTGTGGTTTAAGCTTTATAAGAGTGTCTTTAATAAATGTGGGTGCCCTTGTATTTGGGACATAGACATTCAGTATTGAGATGTCATTTTGATGAATATTTCCTTTAATGAATATGTAGTACCCTTCCCTATATTTTTTGATTAACTCCAGTTGAAAGTCTATTTTATTTTATATTATGATGGCTACTCCAGCTTGCTTGGAAAATCTTTTTCCAGCCCTTTACACTGAGGTAGCATCTGTCTTTGTTAGTAAGATATGTTTCTTATATGCAGCAAAATGATGGGTCTTGTTTACGGATCCATTCTGTAAACTTGTGTCTTTTTATTAGGGAGTTTAGTCCATTGATATTGATGGATATTAATGACCAAAGGTTGTTATTTCCTGTTATTTTGATGTAGGTGGTGGTTGTGTGTTTCTTTTGGTTTAACTGCAGTGGAGTTTTTGCTTCCTCTGTTTTCTTGGGTGTAGTTATCTTCTCTGGGTTGGAATTTTCCTTTTAGAATCTTCTGTAGGGCTGGATTTGTGCGTAGATACTGTTAATATTGGTTTTGTCATGGAAAATTGTAACCGAACTTTTAAATTATTATTTAACACTTATTTACTTATTACTAAATTCACTTATAACAAACACCAACAATTTCTTAACTATTAATCCTATAAATTCCTACAACCCCTTTAACCTATCCACTAAACCTATTGATAATTATAACAACTACTTTCATAACCTTTTAGAATGATACAGTCTCTGGGGCAGGTCCTGAGTCATCAGGAACAGTATTTGTTGTAGATTCTTTAACACACTTAGCAGTCCTTCTTCTGGATCTCTCAGATGCAGGTTCGTCAGGGTCGTTGGTTATTGCAGTCTCACCTTAAATAAGGCTTCATGCTTTCTTCTCTGTGGGAGACCCCAGCCGTCTGCAGGCCAACTTACTTCTTTTGAATCAGGAACTCAGCTGCTCTGCCTCAGTCCTTAAAGCCAGGCACATTTTCCCTAGGCCACTGTTTGGACAGATCAAACCCCTCTAGGCAAAAGCTGAGCCACAGGGTCCAGTCCTGGGCCTTTTGGTGTCTTGCTCAGGCTTTCTTTGCTCACCAGCTTCTTTCTGCTTCAGGGAGAGAGCTGGCCATCAATGGCCAGCCCTTTTTTCAGCAGGACTCTTGGAGCTCTCTAGCATCAGGGGCCTCTTCTCTTCTGGGCTCCACGCACTGTCCTCAGATAGGAGGAACTCTGTTTCAGCTTAATTTGGGCTCCACCCACTTAGCAGCTGAAAACAATGTCAGGCCAGATACTTTGTTTCTTCAAGTCTTGAGTCTTTCCTGTTTTTCCTGACTTCAAACTTGTTTTTCAGTCTATTGAGTCTTTCCTGTTTTTGCTGACTTCAAACTTGTTTTTCAGTCTATTGAGTCTTTCCTGTTTTTGCTGACTTCATGCTGATAATGCTCTTCAGGCCCCGAATTAAGAGACAGTATCAGAAACTCCTATATATTTTCTAAATCTAATTTATCTAACTCCTACAGAAAATGTTGTTTTCTCCATCTATGTTGATAGAGAGTTTTGCTGGGTATAATAGTTTGGCCTGGTACCTATGTTCTCTAAGGTCTTGTAGGACATCTGCCCAAGCCCTTCTGGCTTTTAGAGTTTCTGAGGAGAATTCAGGTGTAATTCTGATGGGTCTGCCATTACATGTTACTTGACCTTTTTCTCTTACAGCTTTTAATATTCTTTCTCTGTTCTGTACATTTGTAGTTTCAATTATTATGTGGTGTGAGGAGTTTCTTTTCTGTTCTAATCTGTTTGTTGTTTTGTATGTCTCTTGGAATTTCACAAACATCTCTTTCTTTAGGTTTAAGGAGTTTTCTTCTCTGATTTTATTGAAGATGTTTCCTGGACCTTGCAGTCAGGAGTCTTCTCTTTCCTCTATGCCTATAATTCTTAGGTTCCATCTTTTCCTTGAGTCCTTGATTTCTTGGATGTTATGAGTGAGAACTTTGTTATATTTCTCATTTTCATTGGTTGTTATACTTATTTCTTCAATTGAATCTTCCACTCCTGAGATTATGTCTTCCATCTCTTGTATCCTATTTTTGATACTCATGTCTGTAGTTTCTGTTCTCTTTCCTTGATTTACCACACCCAGGATTGTCTCTGCCTCTGTTTACTTTATTGGTTCCACTTCCAATTTCAAGTCTTGAACAATTTTCTTCGTTTTATACATTTCCTGTTTCAATTTCTTGTCTTTGTCTGCAAATCTTTCAAATCTTTGAAATCTTTCATTGCCTTGTCTTTTCCCATTCATGTTGGGCTTCATTGGCTTGGAGGTCTCTAATGGAATTCTCCATTGCTTTCATTTGTGAAATTGAGGGTTCTTTAAATTCTTTCAGAAATTTAATTTCTTCTTGTATGGACTCCATCATTTCCCTAAGTATATATTTGTCATTATTTTCATGTGTTTCAGCTGTGGTGGGATGTTCAGGGCTTGCTGTGTTTACCTTGCTGAATTTTGTTGGAGTCTTATTTCCCTCCATTCTGTCAGCTTTGTTTTTTTCGGTGACCTTTAGCCATCTGCTTGCCCTAAGCTGATTGTCCCTGAGGTCTTCTGGACAATTTCATTGGTACTGCAGGTCCCTTTTAGGTTGTTGCAATGACTGTGTGAATACTGGGTGCTCAGGTAGCCAAGAGGTACCTCTATCTGGCAGTTGGGGCTGCCTCCCAAGGCCCTACTGTGATCAGACCAGTGGAATGCTGTACCGGTGCAGGAAGAGAAGCCCTCTGCCCTGTCTGGGTGCAATGTTCTTCCAAGTGATTATATAACCAGTAGAGGGAACTTTATGTCCAACACCTCTTGGTTAGCCCAGATATGCTTGTCCCTCCCAGACAGCCTTCTGCTGGAGATAAAACTTGGTGAAGCCACAGTTCTCCTGTATGGAATGGTGGCGTGGAAGCTGGGTGCTCCGGACACTGGTGAGTAACCCTGTCTGAGGTTTGGAGCTATTCGTTGAGTATTACTTGGCTCGTGCCCACTTCTGTGGTGGGCTCAGTGCTGGCCTCTGTTCTGTGACTGGCTCCATGCCAGGCACCGCGCTGACCTCCACTTTGTGCCCTGGACCTGTGTCCTGTGCCGCTGCCCTCGGCTTTGGGCTCCGAGCCTGTGCCCTGCACTGCTGTTCTCCGCTTTGGTCCCCAAGACTGTGCCCCATGCCACTGGCCTCTGCTTTGGTTCCTGGGTCTGTGCCCCATGCCACTGACCTCCTCTTTATGTCCGGGGCCTCTGCCCCATGCCGCTGTCATCCACTCTGGGCCTCTGCTCAGTAGCTGGTAGGTCTGTTTCCCTGAGTGTCTGGGAGTCCCTTCCTGGGAACCCCTGTGGTCCATGGGTTCACTGGGTAAAACCTCATGGGTTCTCGCTTCTCGGATTGTTGCTCAGCTTGTTTATATTTTGCAATATTTTAGTTATTTTCCCTGTGCTCAAAATGTATCTGTGCCATTGGCAGCCATCTTATAGTACTTTGAGCAGTGTTTGCTGATTCCTATTATTTTGCTTTTGTGGTGTTTGTGTCTATTTTAGTAATTTCAGCTTTGAGTTTTATATTTTTGCTGTCTACTTCTTTTGTGTGTGGTTTCTTCTTTTGTTCTAGAGGTTTCAGCTGTGCTGTCAAGTTATTAGTATGAGATGTCTGTAATTTTTTATGTAGGCAATTAGTACTATGAACTTGCCTCTTGGAAAAGCCTTTATTGTGTTTGCTAAGTTTGGGTGTATTTTCATTTTCATTCAATTCTAGAATTTTCAAATTCTTTCTTAATTTCTGTCTTGACCCATTTTTCTATTCTGTACTGAATTGTTCAATTTCTATGTGCTTGTAAGCCTTCTGGTGTTTTTGTTATTGAGGATATCCAGTTTTAATCTGTGGGAATCAGATAAAATTCAGGGTATTCAATTTTTTTTTTTTTTTGTATCTGTGGAGATGTGCTTTGTGTTCGAGTATGTGCTCAGTTTTGGAGACAGTTCCATGAGGTGCTGAGAAGAAGGTATATTATTTCATATTTATGTGAAAATATCTATAAATATCTTCTTTCTCTGTTCATTCATTTCAAGCCAGCTTTTGTAGAAGGCCTACATGCTACACTCTGAGGTTTGTATCTGGGATTTTGTTCAACTGTATCAATGCTAAAATAAAGAGTCATTCTTTAGCCCTCTAAGCAATGTCAGTATATGCTATTTTACCTGATTTCATCCACTCTTTGTTAACCTGCTCAAACTTATAGATGGGATGAGGTGAAATAGCACATATCAACATTGCTTTGAGGGTTAGAGAATAAGTCCCTCCTCAGCTTCTCTAAATCCAACATTCCAATCTCATCCCCAGCTATGTAACAGGCCACTTGTTTTTGCCTCTCCTCATTTTCCTTCTCAGGAGACTAAGCATATCCTGGTGAAATACCTTGATTTCCTTCCTCCATGTGTGCCACATAGTCCCCCACTCCTAGCCAATCTCCAACCTTAAGAATCAGCTCCCAATTACCTAAAAACACATTTTACCTGACTGCTCAATGGTCACACTAATGAAAATCCCAGAAGAATTTTCTACCTAGGAACTCAAAACCACCACATTTTCTTTTCTTTTTTTTTCTTTAAACATTTATTTATTAATTCAACTTATGTCTCCATTGCAGCCCCTCCCTACACCCCTTCCTGGTCCTATCCTCCCACCCTCCACCCTCTCTCCCACCCATCCTACATCTCTGGTGTGGGGTGCTGCTACATATCAGGCCCCCTCAGTTAATTACTCACATGAGGGGTAAGAGTTTCCTCTTGCACAGGGGGCATACATGGCAGTTCCACTAGGGTGGGTTGTCCCAGAAACAGGTAACAAAGTGTGTGTTCCTGTTCTTTTGGGTCTATTGAATGTAGGATGGTTATCCTCTACTATATGGCTAAGGACATCTCCTCAACTATGTTCATAGCAGCTTTATTTGTAATAGCTAGAAACTGGAAACAACCCAGATTTCCTTCAACAAAAGAATGGATAAAAAATTCAGTGGTACATTTATATAATGGAATACTACTCAGCTATCAGAAACAAGGAAATCATGCAATTTGCAACCAAATCGATGGAACTAGAAAAGATCATCATGAGTGAGCTAACTCAGACTCAGAAAGATACAAGTGGCATATATTCACTTATAACTGTATTTTAGGCATACAGTACAGGATAACCATTCTTTCTTAAGAACCAGAGAAAGCAACAGAAACCAAGTTTGAAAGCACTTGCCCAACAGAGACAAGATCATATATTTGCACCTAGATGTACAATCCTCCAAAACACCAAAAGATGCCTATATGGAGGTGTAAAAACAAAATCAATGAAATCTAGGATAATATGTCTCCATTAGTGCCTAGTAATCTAAGCAAAACAGTCCCTAAGTACTGCAACATAAGAAAAATACATTAAAATAACCTTAGTGAACATAGTCGAGGTTATTAAAGAGGAAATAAATAAATTTGAAAACACAAATAGTGGAAGGAAATGAATAAAAAAGTTCAAGACCTTAAGGTGGAAATAGAATCAATAAAAAAAAATCAAACTGAGGGAAATCTGGGAATGAAAAAATTAGAAAATCAAACAGGAATCTAAGAGGCAAGCCTCATCAACAGAATAAAGGAAATGGAAGAGAGATTCTCAGGGATTAAACACAAGATAAAGTCTTAATAGAAGAAAATAAGAAAATATTAAATCTAAAAAAGAAAAAAACTCCTCACACCAAAAAAAAAAAAAATCCAGAAAATACAGGGACACTGAAAATAAAATGTAAGAATAATAGGAATAGAGGAAGGAGAAGAAATCCAGGTTAACCACACAGAAAATATTGACAACAAAATCACAGAAGAAAATTTCCTTACCTAAAGGAGATGTCTATCAAGGTACAAGGAGAATACAGAACATCAAATTGGTTAGACCAGAAAAGAATGTCCTGTCAACACATAATAACCAAAGAATTAAGTGTACAGACTAAATATATAATTTTAAAAGCTGGAAGGGAACAAGAGTAAGTTTTATATATATATATATATATATATATATATATATATGCAAACTTATTTAAATATCACCTGACATCTCAATGGAGATCAAAAGCCAGATGGACCTTGACAGAGTTTCTACAGAATCTGAGACCACAAATATCAGTCTAGACTACTTATTATACCAAACAAAAGTTTTAATCATAATAGATGGAGAAAATTAAATTTTCCATGATGAAACTAAATTTAAGCTATATCTATCTACAAATCTAGCCCTATAGAAGGTGCCAGAAGGAAAATTCCAACACAATGACCTTAACCACACTCAAGAAAACACAGGGTATTTATAATCCCTGACAAGCAAATCAAGGAAAGTGAAAAGCACAGACACACAAAGAGATGAGCACATACATACACATACAAACAAACACCACAATAGCAAAATAACAGGATTCTTCAAACACTGCTCATTGATACCTCTCAACATCAATTGTCTCAATCCCCTAGTAAAAGGAAAAAGACTAACAGAAGGAATGGGTGTAAAAAGAGGATCCATTCTTCTGCGGCATCCAAGAAACACACTTAAAATTAATGCTGGACATCATCTCAGTGTAAAATGATGGGAAAATACATTACAACTAAATGTATCTGAGGAAGAAAGTTGATGAAGCAATTTTAATATCTGAAAAAATAGACTCCAAACCAAAATAATCAGAAGAGATAAAGAAGGATACTACATACTCATCAAAGGAAAAATCCACCAAGATCACATTGAAATTCTTACCATTTACATCCTGAACACAGAACTGTCTAGTTCATAAAACTACTACAGCTTAAATCACATACTGACTTACACACTGATAGTGGGAGACTTCAATAGCATACTCTCACCATAGACAGGTCATCCAGACCAAAACTGAACAGAAAATTGCTGGTGCTAACTAATATTATAAATCAAATAGACCTAACAGATATTTATAGAAGATTTCAGATGATCATAAAAGAATATACTTTATTCTCAGAACCCCATGGACTTTTCTCCAAAATTGATCACATATTTAGACACAAAGTTATGTCTCAACAGATCTAAAGAATTGAGATAACACTCTGTTTTAGTTAGGGTTTTATTTCAGAGACACCATGACCACAAGAACATTTAAAAAATATTGTTTCTTCATCATGCACCCTAATCCTACTCATCTCCCTGTCCCTTCAGACCTACTCTTTGCCCTTGTAACCTTTCCTACACACACCAAAAATGAAAATAAAAAAAGAAAATAAAGCTTAGAAATATCTAGTCATGGAAGTTGCAGCTTTGGATCTATAAAACCTGTCCTTTCACATGCTCCAGCAGTTTATAGATGAGGTAGATGTTTGGGTGGGCCACCTCAAAACACTGCATCTGTGCCTTGGTGGTGGCTGAATTGGCCAGTCCTCAAGTTATTCTGCACCCACACTAACAGGGAGTGCTCTCTAGCACTGTCCTAGCTAACACACCAATGCTGCAGTTGCTAAGGGCCATGGTCAGTTCTCGAGCTTTCATGTCTTTGGAGCCAGCTCACCCACATCCATGTCATCAGGGTCAGCCCTACAATGCTACGCAGGTGAGGTGAAGGTCCACCCCTCCTACCCTCCTGTCTGGGGCAACTGGCCAGGAGTGAGGCTAGCTCTCCCACTCTCACAGCCTCAGGGCCAGCTCTCCAGATTACCTCAGGTGGTGAAGAGGGGGAAGACATCTTCCTTGTGCCCAGACCACCTCATGATAGATAAGTGGCAGAACCATCTCTGCAGTGTTCATACTCTCAGGGACAGCTCACCCAAGCCCCTTCTGGCTAGTCAAGGTGCAGGGCCTGCTTGCCAGAGAGGAGCAGAGCCAGCACAGCAGCTCCTATGAAGCAAAACATTCAATTAAGGCTGCCTTACAGTTTCAGAGATTTAGCCTCTTATTGTCATGTGTGAAATATGACAGTATGCAGGCAGAGAAGATGCTGTGCTAGAGAAGAAGCTGCATTCTATATCTTGATCAGCAGGCAGCAGAAGAAGACTGGTTTCCACACTGGGCATATCTTGGGCATAGGAGACCTCAAAATCCTCCCTACAGACACATTTCTTCCAACAAGGCCACACCTACTTCAACAAGGTTACACCTCTTAATAGTGCCACTCTCTATGGGCCAAACATTCGAACACATGAGTCTGTGGACACCATACCTATTTGAACTACCATATACCCTACATCTTATCTGACTACCATGGCTTAAAAGTAGATATAAACAAAACAGATACAACTAAAGAAGTAACTTCTGAATGGAAAATGGGTCAAGAAAGAAATTAATAGAAAATTAAAGGCTTTCTAGAACAAAATAAAAGTGAAAACACAACAAATGCCAAATTATGGGACATAATGACAGCTAAGAGGCAAGTTCACAGCACTAAGAGCCTACATATAAAAAATGTAGAGATCTCATATTAATAATTTAACAGCACATTAGAAATCTCTAGAATAAAAAGAAGAAAGCCCACACAGAAGAAATAGACAGCAAAAGAAAAGTCATACTCAAAGCTGAAATCAATAAAATAGACACAACCAAAATAAGAAGAGTATAGAGAATCAATGAAATAATGAATTTGTTCTTTGAGAAAATCAGTAAGATTGATGGATAATCCCTTATGAAAATTAACTTAAAGGTAGAGAGTACCCAAATTAACAAAATTAGAAATGAAAAGGGCAAATAATAACAGATATTGAAGACACTTATGTAGGGACACTCCACTCCAGAGGAGTGGGATGGAAGGCATAGGGAGTAGGGGGGGAGGGTGGGATGGGAGGGGTAGAAGGAGGACACTGTGATGGAGAGGTAACCTGAAGTAATAAATAAATATTTTTTAAAAAGAAAATACCAGGAATAAGAACAGTAAAATATCATCCAATGATGATTGTAGCCTAAATATTTGAGAAGGAGAAAAATTACAGCTTTCATTTCAGAGACAAACTAAGAATGAAAGATAAAATGGAATTAGAATATTGCTGAACTGGGGCAGGGGACTGATATGTAGAGACACTTCACTCCAGAGGAGTGGGATGGAAGGGGTAGGGGGTAGAGGGTGGGAAGGCAGGACTGGGAGGGGTGGAAAGAGGGCACTGTGAAGGAGAAGTAACCTGAAGTAATAAATAAACATTAAAAAAGTATATAAAAATAATTTAAAAACCTATACTCTTCTACCAACTTGGAAAATCTAAAAGAAATGATAATTTTCTCAATAGGTAGCACCAAAGTTAAGTCAAGATCAGATAAACAATTTAAATAGAGCTATAACAACTATGACATATTCTTTAAAAGTCTCCCTACCAAAAAAGTACAGGGACAGATGGTTATAGAGGAGAATTCTACCAGACCTTTAAAGAAGAGATAATGCCCATACTCCTCAAATTATCCCACAAAAGAGAAACAGAAGGAACACCATCCAATTTTCTTTGTGAAGTCATAGTTACCTTAATGTCCAAACCACATAAAGACTGAACAAAGTAAATTGAGTTAGAGACCAGTTTCCCTTATGGTCATACTTGCAAAATTTTTCAATGAAATACTTGCAAATTTAATCCAAGAACACATGAAAAAAGATCATCCACCATGGTCAAGTAGACTTCATCTCAGTGATGCAGGGATGGTTCAACATAAGCAAGTTGATGTAATCCACCATACAAATAAACTGAAAACGAAGAACCACATAATAATCTCATCAGATGAAGAGAAAGCCTTGGACAAATTCCAACATCCCTTCATGCTAAAAGTCCAAGAGAAATTAGGGATAAAAGGGACATAAAGAAACATAATAAAGGGAGTTTACAGCAAGCTCATAGCCAACATAAACTTAGATGGAGAGAAACTCAAAGTGTTTCCACTAAAATCAGGAACAATATTGACTATTTTCTTCATACATCTTCAAATAATACTTGAAATCTTAGCTAGAGTAATAACAAAACTGAGGGATATCAAGGGGATACAAACAGAAAATGAAGAATTCAAAATGTCTTCATTTGCAGATCATGTGGTGGGATAGATACATAAGCAACCCTAATAATCCCACCTGGGAACTCCTACACACTTTCAGTAAAGTAGCAAATTACAAAATGAACTCACAAAAATCAGTAGCCTTCCTACATGCAAATGACAAAGGGATTGAGAAAGAAAGGAGAGAAACAGCACCTTTCACAGTAGCCTCAAATAACCTAAAAATATCTTGGTGTAACTCTGACAAAACAAGTGAAATACTTATGTGATAAAACTTCAAGGCTTTGAAGAGAGAAATTCAAGAAAATAGAAATATCTCTCATTCTAATGGAATGGTAGGATTAAAATAGTATAAATAACCATTATGTCAAAAGCTATCTAGAGATTTAATGCAATCTCCATTAGAATTCCAAAATAACTCTTCACAGATTTTAAAGTATACTATCCAGCTTCATGTGGAAACAAACACACAAAGAAGCAACAACAACAAAACCAAAAACACCCCAAGATAACTAAAAAAATCCTGAATAATAAAAGAACTATTGGAGGTAGCTCCATCACCAATTTGAAATTGTCTTACAGAGCTATAATAATAAAATCAGCATGATATTGACACAAAAAGAGACACACTGATCAATGGAATTAAATTGAGAACCTGAACATGGCAATATCTTAGAAAACTTGGAATAGCTCTACCTCAAGCCCCAGCCATATCACTTCTGGGTATACATCAAAATGATTCCTCCCAAACCACAAGGACATCTCCTCATCCATGTTCATAGCACCCTTATTTGTAATAGCTAGAAACTGGAAACAACCCAGATGTCCCTCAACAGAAGAATGGATAAAAAAAATTGTGATTACATTGACACAATGGAATACTACTCAGCCATCAGAAAGAACAAAACCATGCAATTTGCAGCCAAATGGATGGAACTAGAAAAGCTTATACTGAGTGAGCTAATCCAGACTCAGAAAGATGCACATGGCATCTATTCACTTATAATTAGATTTTAGCCATGTAGTACAGGATAACTATCCTACAACCAACACACCAAAAGGATCAGGAACATAAACTTTGTTACCTGTTAGTGGGACACTTTGCCCTAGTGTTGCTACCATGTAGGCCTCCAGTACATGAGGAATCTCGTAACCTTCATATGACTGCTGAACTGGGGGGGGGGGTGATATGTAGGGACATCCCACTCCAGAGGAGTAGGTTAGGAGGGAGAGGAAGAGAGAGTGGGAGGGTGGAACTGGGAGGGGTAGAAAGAGGGCACTGTGATGGAGAGGTAACCCGAAGTAATAAATAAACATTAAAAAAAGAAAAATCTGAACATAAATTCTTATACCTATGAACAACTAAATTTTGATAAAGAAGCCTGAAAAACACACTGGAAAAAAAAAGACATCTTTTCATCAGAGAGTGCTGGGCAAACTATGCAGCTGCATTTAGAAGAGTACAAATGATCCATACTTATCACTCTTCACAAATCTCACCTCCAAATGCATCAAAGAACTTAAAATCAGATACACTTCACTTGGTAAAAGAGAAAGTGAAAAATAATCTTGAACTTGGAGGAACAGAAAAAGACTGAACAGTACACCATTAACACAGGAACTAATATCAACAAAGCATCATCAGTCTACATAATGGGGAAATATTGTTTTTTTCAATCAACTCCACATCTAATAGAGGGCTAATACAAAAATATATTTAAAAAACTAAAAAAAAAACCCTACATATAGTTGACAAACACTTAAATATATGTTTAACACCCCTAGTCATCAGGGAAAAGCATGTCAAACTACTTTGAGATGTCATATGGCACCTGTCAGAATGTCAAAGATAAGTAAAACAAGTGACGTCATATGCTGGTGAGGATGTGCAGTAAGGGGAGAATTCACCTGTTGCTCGTGAGAGTACAAATTTGTATAGCCACTGTAGAGGTCAATATGGTAGTTCATCAGGGAAGTGGGAATTAATCTACTTCAAGATCCAGACATACCATCTTGAGCATGTATCCAAAGCACACTTTATTCTTCTTCAGAGACAACAGCTCAGCTATTGTCCTATTCATAATAGCCAGAAATTAGAAACAACCTAGATGTCCCTCACAGTAATATGGATAAAGAAAATGTGGCACATTTACACAATGAAATAATACTCAGCCATTAAATATATAAAGTCATGAAATGCAAAATATTCTTCTGTAGGTTCAGTTATCTCACTTCTATATAATTCTCTTCTTTGTCATGAAATACTGTTTTGGATCCCCCAGAGATACTATCCAATCATCCTAATATAGTGGCCTGGATTCCTAATGAGAAACTATTCCATTGTCTCAGCTTCTACGTTTCAGAAAACTCTAGAACATTGCAATAGTTTCCCTTGAGGGTGATAAAAATTGTTTGAAAGATAAACACACAACCTAAGTAGGGTAATTTAGATACTCTTGTAAATTTCTAATAGAAAGTACAGAAATAAAGTTTTCCAAACATTTTTGGTGATGAACATATAATGAAAGGGTTGTGTTCTTGACATCCTTTTGAAAGAAGAGATATGCAACCTAGCAAAGAAGTTCTTAAAGACTGGAGCATTTATCTGTACATGAGGCAATTTTGGTTAATGTAATTAATATCTAAGTCTAATTATTTTATAAAGATAAAAAATATTTATTTGACTTGTAGTTTTGAATATGACAGTTCATGGTGAAATAAGTGCCTATATCAGGGCCATGCATCATGGTAGGGTGCCTGCAGTAGGATAAGATGCTCAGCTCATGGCCAGGGAAAAGAAGAGCATAAGGTTTTACTTTCAGAGCATGTCCACAAGAATTTAAAACCTGTATCTATTATGGATATTAACACCTCCCAATGATACTATACTGGGCCCCAAGGTTAGAATATTGAGCCCTTAGGGAGATAAAACAATCAAGGCTCAGTGTCTGTAACTTTGATAGTTCTTGGAGTCAATTACCCCTAAATAAATCTAGGTTCATAACAAGATTAAAGTGTACATTTGTGAAATCCATGGAAATGGGAGATTTCTTATCTCTTCCAAATGAGTGTACCTAAAAAAAAATCACTTTTCAAAAACAAGTCTTCAATTCTTCCATAATTAAAGCATAGCATTTAATTGCAATCTACTAGTGCTAGTTTGTAAAAAAAAAAAAAAGTAGCTTTAGACTTCTTTGTCTCTATTACTCACATCACCTGCTATTTAGTCCTAGATATATTCTTCATGGCCTTTAAATTACATATTCTTTGTAGGAATTTTCCATTCATATATCCTTTCAGTTCATAAGGTGCTTATGAGGAGTTACTTCTATCAATACAATATACATATGCTTTCATAGAAGTGAAATACAAAGCGTCAAACACTTTCCCTGAAACTTACTGAGAAGACAAACATTTTAGGAAATGGTTCTCTCTATTACAAAGGAGATGTATGAAAACTAACATCCTACATAAGAGGTGGCTTCTCCATCTCCTAAGGCTTCAATATCAATACTTAATATTTATATTCCATTCAAAGTTATATTTTATAATACTAACCAAATTACAATTTATAATGTTTTTAAGATTCTTTGTTTAGCTTGACACACCTTTTAGTACCAGGATCAAGAGGCAGAGGCAGGCATATCACTGGGAGTTAGATTCATCCTGGTCTACGCAATAAGCTCCAGGTTAGCAAGGGATACATATATAGTAAGAAACTGTCTAAAAACAATTAAATAAACCAAGCCTGAATCTTATTGTTTATTCAGTTGGTGATTAAATACCCTTAATGGAATCTATACTTCTCAGAGTTTTCCTGGTTTTTTTTCTCTTTTTTTTTTTTAATGAGGAAATTCCAAGGCACATTTACTTATTCTATTCTTGAAACATTGTCTTCACCTTTCTTCTAATTCCCTCCTTTTTTCATTTCCCAATCCTTCTCCTCCTCTTTCACCTCTTCACCATTTTTAAATAGATGCCATACTTAAAAAAAAAAAAAAAAACCTTGGTGGACGTGGTGGCACACTTCTTTAATCCCTGCACTCAAGAGGCAGAGGCAGGTGGATCTCTGTGAGTTTAAGGCCAGCCTGGTCTACAAAGTGAGTCCAGGTCAGTCAGGGCTACACAGAGAAACCCTATCTCAAAAAAAAAACCCTCATATTTAGGCCAGGTATGTCATCTGAGGACTCATTAAGGAGGATTGCCATGGGCTGGCCGTGGTGGCACATGCCTTTAATCCCAGCAGTCTGGAGGGAGAGGCCAGCCTGGTCTACAGAGTGAGTCCAGGACTGCCAGGGCTACACAGAGAAATCCTGTCTCAAAAAACAAGGAGGATTGCCATGAATTTAAGACTATCTTGGGCTAAATAGTAAGTTGTAAGTCAGTTTAAGCTATCATAACACACAAGGCCCTGTCTACAAAAAAACTAATAAACAACCTGCTTAAATTCCAGTTGCAAAGCAATAGAAAGACACATTCCTGGGGAAAAAAGTTGTTTCTTTGCCAATTTAACTTCTTTGCATCTTTACAGTTTAAATCTCCACAAGCTATAATCAATGTTCCACTCAGTATTGAAAGACTGTATCTCAAAGAAACAGAAAAGAATTAATTGCTTAGATAAATAGGAAGAAAAATACAGTGAACTTGGTGAAAATGTCTTTATGGAATTTTAGCAAACATAGTCCATTACAGGAACAGAGTTTGACTGAAAATTTGAGGACTATATTCTCTATATATTAAACTTAGAGCTATTATGATGAACTATGCAATCATCCTTCAAGACTTATTTCTGTCAAAATTTAAGAAAAAAATCACTAAAAGCATGAAATCTGATTTGTATTGGTCAACTATTTATGAAAATGCAGCCTGCCTTGGAGTGTAGTAGAGTTGTATACAACTGATTTTTTTCCCTCTCCCACAGAAGTTATCAATTGCAAATAAATTCTTGGCTAGGGATGGGACTTTATGCTTGCTTTCCCTCTTTCATGCTGTTATTTTGTTTAACTTGAGGTTATACAAATCATTTTTTCTAATATAAAGTGTACATCTCTTAATTTATAACTTCTAAAGTTAAAGGCAGTATCTAATATGCCAAAAATTTAGTACTGAAGTCTAATAAAGGAAGGATTCTTCCATATTAGTAACAAGTAACATGATTTCATCAGACATTCAAAGGAGAACACCAACACTCCCTAATAAGAGATATGGAAGGAACACTTGGAAACTCTTTTTGTGAGTCCAATATTACCACGATAACAAAACCAAAGACCCAACATGCCCCATCCCTAACCCAGAAGCAATCTACAAAATGATAACCACTTGCAAATGAAAACTTAGTTTTCTCCGGGGGAGAGGAGAAAGTATGAGGATGGATAGCTACCACTAAGCATGTTTGAAAACTTGGTAAAATGGAAGTTTCCTAAGAAATATTCATATATAAGTGGAGCTTAAATGGTGTTAGTCCATAAAGGAGGTGTTATTTCCCAGACATCAATTATTGTAAAATTAAAAAATAAAAACAGTGTCAAGTGAAGGTTACTTCCTTTGAAGCTATTTGTCTATGAGGCGAGACTCACCAAACATTATAGGCTATTGGGACAATTCGGTGTTATTTTTCATAACTTGATAGTGAGACCTTATTGTTGAAGGCATGACTTACCATGTCATATAATATGCAAAAAGCATGTTGGCACCACTCTAGTTACTTCATCTCTGTTGGCTAATTCTATAGTTCCATATAGTTCTACTTATGCTGCTGGAGAAAAAAGGAACAAAAACCCTTATCCAGCTGTAAACTCTGAAAGCTACAGTCATGATCAACCTGCTAAGGTACTCAATGGATGTTCAAAATGCCATAAATATTATGGGAGTAACTTTGAATTTAAAGCCTTATTCATAAGACATAAGTCATGCCTGGTACCTTTAGTTGGGACAAAAACCTATATAGCTGGATAGATCCATTCCTTTAAGGAAAACCTTCTACTCTTACCTTGTTAAATGGACATAATAATAAACTGCCTGTAGTTCATATCTTTATAGCTATAGATTAGAGCATCCCTGAATCACCATTAGGGAAGTTTCCTTTTGCAGAAATTGAAGATTAACACAGGAAGTCATAACTATCATTATGCAGAGAATAAGAAAGTGAAGTGCTCAGATCCAAATGAGACATTGATGTGTTTCCCCTTACCCTAAGCTCCACGATTATCATGAAAAAGGGGAGCTAAAGATTTTAAAAGACTGAGGTATTGGTTATCTGCAGTAAAACAATATTTTCTGGACAAGGCTATGGGACACATGAACTCACTACAGCTGTGACTGGATGCATGAGGTCTGACCAAGATCAAGACAGGCAAACTGTAGCACTTCAGTGATGGATACCTCATTCCTACTTACCTGTTCATCTCTCCTCATTGGTTCATGGTTTCTCTGGAATGCCAATTGTTTTTTAGAATAGATTTCCTTTAAAACATGAACAAATTAAAATTGATTATTATTAAAATTACCTGGCCAATGCAACTGCCAGTTATATCATGTATTAGTTGTAATTAAACAATGGCATGCATAGGTTTATGGAACAGATTTCTACCTGGACCTAAAGTCAGTATCAACAGCCCACATTCCATATGTAGCATCCATGAGACCAAAGACTATAACCATCTATTACTACATTGCATTAACCTGATCTGAACTTGGCCAATGGACCACATGTTTTGTTATCGATCAAACACATTTACATTCCTTCTGACTTTGCGCTTCTTTGAGTTCTTCTTTAAAATTTACTGTTTTGTTCTTATTGATTTATTTCACAGAGATATGCCTCCTGGCTTCGGAGACTAAAGACATGCATCAGAGGTCTGACATTTCTTTGCATTATTAAAAAAATACTAAATTTCAGGGTTTTTTGATAGGACACACACACACCTTTAAATACAACTTATATTAAATTTTGTCATTAAAATGCTCTTTAACCTGATTTTATATTTTATGTTTGAACTTCCAAATTACCACAGAATTTCCAAATATGTTGACATATGTCACATTTTCCTGTAGTTTTATGTTTTTTTGCTTATTTCCAAATATCTGAAAAATTGTATTTAATTACTTTTTTTCTACATACAGTGATTCAAGTGACATACACTTAGAAAACAATGGTTTCTATTTTCTTGCTGGTACATTTGTTGCATACACTAAATCAATAAAGTGATAAAAGAAATGAGCAATTCCTTCAGATTAAGAAATTTAATGTAACAATCATAATAAATTACTTGATATTGGGGACCTAATTTTAAACAAGCTATAATTTATTTTAAAACATTATAACAATCTAAGATCATGGTTTTCTGTGGAGACTAATATATAAATGAAAACATTGTCAATATAGAAAGGAAAGGTTCTAGCAGAGTTTGGCTTCTTTAGTCTTTCAGGAAATGACAAAATGTTCAACCTTTTGAAAGAACTTCACTTTGTGTTCCAGGATTTAATGTTGACACTGTTGAGAATGAATCATTAAATGTGAGAAGGTTAAAAGGAAAAAAAAAAGCTTTAACCAACTGTCCTTTCTTAGTGTTATATTTAGAAAAAAATCATTTGAATGTATAGACTATAGTTGAATATCTAGCATTTAGATGATGCTTTCTTTGATTGCTTAAACTCATAACAATATTTTTATACTAATAAAATTTAGTTTCAGTGACTAGAATGGAATTAAGAGGCATGGGGAAGTTAAGTTTATTCATTAACAGGAGAATTTCCTTTTATACTGAAGATATAGAGTTCATTACACAGCAAAAAAAAAAAAAAAACAAAAACAAAAAGAGAAATTGAATATGGAGTGAGAAAATCCTATTCTACCCTTCTTATAATTTAATGAGGTTTAGTTGTGTGAAATAATAAACTTATTTACATGGAAATCAAATTACAAAACATTTAACTAGTTTATGTTCCCAGGGTTCAATTTTGAAAAGAATTTAAAGACCATTTTCATGTATATTATCCCAACATATGAGGAATGGTACTTGGGAAAATTTGCTTTTCCTAGAAAAAAATTTGTTACCTGAGATGAACCAGGTATAGTATAAGACTTTGAGATAAAAAGTACTGAAAGAAGTGGTGTTTGTTCTTGTGGAGTTAACCGTCCAATGGCAGACAAAGATGTGAAAAAAATGTTCTTAAAATTTAGGTATACCATGACTTGGAATGTTCTGTGTGGATTCTAGAGGAATTTAGGATATTGTCAGCTAACTGAATAAGAAATGAAAAGTCAATTTTCAGAGAAGAGGTAGTAGAACAATGAACTGAAAGATGATACACTGATACATATTATGAAATACATTTTCAAACATCATCTTTGTTATTGCAGATTATGTGTAAACATGTGATTAAAAGCTTGACTTGAAGGAAAATATTTACATATTGACAAATTAATTTTCATTTAATTGTATCTGGAACTATTACAAGTATCAGAAGGGTGTGTATGGGTGTGTGTATGTCTGCATGTGTGTTTCTGTGTGTGCATGTTCACATGTGTACATATACACATAAGCATATCATGGCTGTATGTGTGCTTCAGGCATGTATAGTAAGGTTAGATCTGTTATTGAGTATACATGGACATAAATAACATTAGAAGAGAAGTCAGGAAATTGGAAAGAATTCATGTGAAAATCCTAGTGGGGATGCTAAGAAGGCAAAGCCTCTCTTTCATACAGTGAACTCTTAGACCAAACATTTTGTTCTAAAAGGACAGTGTGGTCAGAACATGGTGACACTAAGAGAATTGCAGGCTGTGGTTAAAAAAAAAAGTTTTATTTTTATTGATTTTAAATTTGTTCTTTGGGTCACTTCTAAAGAGTTAAGCAAAAGTACTAAATCAAAAAGAATACACATTTCAAGCTTAGTATAGAGTTCAGTATCACTTTCCAAGTGTTTACACCATCTCCACACATTTCTGTGAACAAGACACTGATGTACTTACACAGTTCCTTTAAAAGAACTATTTAGAATTATTTCCTTTTTATTACTTCTGTTTTGAAGTACTCTATTTAAATTCCTTAATATATAAAAATTATATTCATTTACTATATGAAAACTGATGAGTTTTGGGATAAATATGTACATGTAGAATCACTACCATTATGGAGGTCACTTCTTTATACATTGTTGCCCAAATTTTTTGGTGGCACACTTTATTAGTGCACTCATGTTACAATACAAACTACTGCAAATTTTAAGCACATAGTGACTATGATTTCCTTCATCTGTATCTTTAGGACTTGTCTTACAAAACTAAACCTGCTTTTCTCCTCTCCTGACCTCACAGGGTAGACTACCATTGTTTATTTTTTGTTTGTTTATTTGTTTTTATACAATTTATATTCTGCAAATGAATGAAGCTGTAATCTATTTGTTTTTCAGAGTCTGGCTTATTTCACTAATTATAATGTACTCTGGACGATTAATAATTTATTATATAAGTATGCCACATCTTCTCTTCCCATCCACCAGATATGAATAGCGATGCTGTTGTTCTGTTCTTTCAGGGAACAGTGTCAAAAGAGGGTGATGGCATGAAGGTGAACCTTAGATTTTATATTACTTTTCAGGCATTGCATTTTAAAGAAATTCCATACCGTCTTCTACAATATCTATACTAACATTCCCCACTAACAGTGCAAAAGGCAGTTAGCTTTCTCTGTTTTTTGCCTACATTGACATTCCTTGTATTTTTAAATAATTTTTAATTTTATGTTTATTTATTATTTCAAGATACATCTCCATCACAGTGCCCTCTTTATACCCCTCCCAGTCCCACCCCCACCCTCCAACCTTTTACACCTCTCCCTCCTATCCTACTCCTCTTGAGTGGGGTGTCCCACATATCAGCCCTCCCCCAGTTTAGCAGTCTTATGAGGGCTAAGTTCTTCCTCAAGTACTGGGGGCCTACATGGCAGCAACACTAGGGCAAAGTGTCCCACTAACAGGTAACAAAGTCTATGTTCCTGTTCTCTCTGGTGCATTGCTTGTAAAATAGTTATCCTATACTATATGGCTAAAATCCAATTATAAGTGAATAGATGCCATGTGCATCTTTCTGAGTCTGGGTTAGCTTACTCAGGATGAGCTTTTCTAGTTCGATCGATTTGATGCAAATTACATGATTTCCTTGTTTCTTGTAGCTGAGTAGTATTCCATTGTGTGAATGTACCACAATTTTTTTTATTCATTTATCAGTTGAAGGACATCTGGGTAGTTTCCAGTTTCTAGCTATTACAAATAAGGCTGATATGAACATAGATGAGGAGATGTCCTTGTGGTTTGGTGAGGAATCATTTGGATGTATACCCAGAAGTAGTATGGCTGGGTCTTGAGGTAGAGCTCTTCCAAGTTTTCTAAGATATTGCCAGAATGATTTCCATAGTGGTTGTAAAGTTTGCACTCCCACCAGAAATGGAGGAGGGTTTCCCCTTTCTCTACAATCTTGCCAGCATGTGCTGTCATTTGAGTTTTGATCTTAGCCATTCTGACAGGTGTCAGATGGATCTAAGACTAATAATCAATAAATGGGACCTCATGAAACTGAAGTGCTTCTGTAAGGCAGAGGACACTGTCATTTGAACAAAACAGCAACCTACAGATTGGGAAAAGATCTTTAACAACACCATATCCAACTAAGGCTAAATATCCATAATTTACAAAGAACTCAAGAAATTAAATACCAAGAAACAAAATAATCCAATCAAAAACGGGGAACATAGCTAAACTCAGAGTTCACAAAAGAAGAATCTCTAATGGCTAACAGACAATTGAAGAAATGCTCAACATCCTTAATCAGCAGAGAAATGAAATTCAAGACATTCCTCAGCCTTTTAAAATAGCCATCCTAACAAGAGGGTGATAATGTCTAATTTGGTTTAAATTTTTTTAAATTTATTTATTTATTGCTTCAGGTTACATCTCCATCATAGTATCCTCTTTCCCCCCTTCCCAGTCCCACCCTCCCACCTCTACCCCCTAACCCTTCCATCCTACTCCTCTGGACTAGAGTATACCTACATAACATTCCCCCGCCACAGTTCAGTAGTCATATAAGGGCCAAGAGCCTCCTCATACACTGGAGGCCTACAAGGCAGTACCACCAGGGAAAAGTGTCTCAATGACAGGGAGAGAAAACAAACAAACAAAAAAGTCTATGTCCATGTTCCCTTTGGTGCGTTGGTTGTAGTATAGACATCCTGTACTATATAGCTAAAATCTGACTATAAGGAAACAGATGCCATGTGCATCCTTCTGAGTCTTGGTTAGCTCACTCAGGATGACCTTTTCTAGTTCCATCCATTTGGCTGCAAATTGCATAATTTCCTTGTTTCTGATAGCTGAGTAGTATTCTATTGTGTAGGTGTACCACAATTTTTTAATCCACTTTTCAATTGAGGGAGATCTGGGTTTTTCCAGTTTCTAGCAATTACAAATAAGGCTGCTATGAACATAAATGAGGCAACTTCCTTGTGATTCGGTGAGGAGTCATTTGGATGTATACCCAGAAGTGGTATGGCTGGGTCTTGAGGCAAAGCTATTCCAAGTTTTCTAAGATATCGCCAGAGTGACCTCCTTCATGGTTGCACAAGCCTGCACTCCCACCAGCAATGGAGGAGGGTTCCTCTCTCTCCACACCCTTGCCAGCATGTGCTGTCATTTGAGCTTTTGATCTTAGCCATTCTGTGACAGGTGTGAGATGGAATCTCAGAGTCCTCTTGAGTTGCATTTCTCTGATGATTAAGGATGCTGAGCATTTCTTCAAGTGTCTCTCGGCCTTTAGGAATTCCTCGTTTGTGAATTCTCTGTTTAGCTCTTTTCCCCATTTTTAAAATTGGATTATTTGGGGGTTTTTTGGCATTTAATTTCTTGAGTTCTTATTATTCTTATAAAGTTGAGCTTCTTTTTTTTCAAATACAGGTTGATTTGTAATGTCTTTATTTCAGAAATGTCAATTCAGTCATTATTTTTCTACTGTTAATTTTTAAAATTTTGCATTCCCTAATCCTCATTTTTGTCCTCTTTCTGTTCTCCTCTGTCTCCTGTTGCTGACTTTCTCTGTCTGTCTCTATGCCCCTTCCCTCCCTTATGATCTTGTCCATACCATAGTATAGTACATGAGTGGTGTAGGTCAAAAGACAATGTTCTGAAATTAGATCTCTTCTACCTTATTGAACTTCAGGGAAGCTTTAATATTAAGCCACTCCAACCATCCAGCTTGGTGGCTAGGTCCTTTGACTGAGGGGTTACCTCATAAATCCATGTTTCTTTGCTTAAGTTCTCTTATGTACATTAAATATGTAATTAAAACATATACTCCTACTCTTCAACTCTGCAGGCTGTCTCTTTGTTATGTTCATTGTACTCAGAGGCTAGTGCAAGCCTTAGAAGTGGTGTGTAGGGAGTTAGATTAATTAAATTAGATTTAGAAAATATGTAGGGGTTTCTGATAGAGTCTCTTAATTTGGGGCATGAAGATCAACTTGGCTGTGGCCAATTAGCTTATCAGCTTGTGGACTAAAAACAGCAAACAGGAAAGACTTAACGGACTAAAAAACAAGGTTGAAGCCAGGAAAAACAGGAAAGACTTAATGGACTAGAAACAAACTATTTGGGCTGGCATTGTTTTCAGCTGCTAAGTGGACAGAGCCCAAATTAAGCTGAAACAGGTGAAAAAAGGAGAGATCCTATTTAAGAAAAAATGCATGGAGCCAAGGGGACCCTTGATACTAGAGAGCTCCGATGCTGGTGAACTGATGGCTGAATCTCCCTGGGGCAGAAAGAAGCTGGTGAGCAGAGAAAGCCTCAGCAAGATAGCAAAAGGCCAAGGACTAAACCCTGTGGCTTGGCTTTTGCCTAGACGAGTTTGACCTGTCCAAACAGCGGCCTAAACAAAACTGTGGCTGACTTTAAGGACTAAGGCAGAGCAGCAGAGTTGCTGATATGAAGGAAATAAGTTGGCCTACAGACAGCTGGGGTCTCCCAGAGAGAAGAAAGCCTCAAGCGTTATTTAAGGTGAGACTGCGATAGCCAATTTACCCTGACCAATCTACATCTGAGCAAATCTACATCTGAGATATTCCAGAAAAAAGACTGCTAAGTGCGTTAAAGGGTCTACCACAGACACTGTGTTCCTGACGACTGAGGACCTGCCCCAGAGACTGTATCCTTCTAAAAGATTACGAAAATAGTGGTAGTAGTTATCAATAGATTTAGTGGTTAGGTTAAAGGGGTTGAAGGAATTTGTAGAATGAGTAGTTAAGTGTTTATATTTTTTATAAGTAAATAGTTATCAATAAATAAATATTGATAATTTTAAAAAGTTCCATTACAGTGGTGCAATTTCATTTATTTACATACATTTCTATCACTGTACTGTTGGAACAATAGCCAGAGAGTCATTATACAGGTTGCTGTCACCTAGTGATTTTGGTTGTTGTTGTTACTTTGTGCATTTTAATTAATTAATTGATTGATTGATTGATTTTGTGGCTGTGTGTGTACATGGGCATGTCAACTTTGTGTGCAAATCAGAGGAGAACTTTCTGATGTCGACTCCCTCTACCTGTGGATTCTAGAGAGGATTCTACCCATATCAGCAGATTTGGCAAGAAACACCCAGATTTTCTGAACCAATTTAATGACTAGATTTTCAGTATAGTTTTGAAATCAAGAAATGTGATACCCTACCTTATTTAACTTGTACAAAACTGCTTTAATTATTTCATTGAAGCAAATTTTAAGGATGTATATTTATTTTCATGTCACATTAAATGTGTACAAAACTTTGGGTAGTATAGACATTTTATCAATATTCTGTCTATTTTAATTCATCTTGTCAATATTTTATAGTCTTCAAGGTATATATCTTTTATAACTAGACTTAATATATGCCTAAATATTTTGTTCCTTTCAATGTATCAATGCTTATGTAAATGTGGTTTTTAAACTTACTTTTAAAACTACATAAATGGTAAGGAGTTATTGAAAATGTGCCATTTTTTATACATTGATTTTTGTCTTTTATTACCTTCTAAACTTAATTAATAAATTATGAGTTGAGGTTGAACTTTTAAGATTTTTCTCTACATGTCACCATGCCACAAAGAAGCAGATATATTCAATATTTGATAGTAAGTCAAGTTCAAGTTAATATTCTCTCTCTTCTACTCAAGTGACTCCAAATTCAGTCATATTTAATGTCCAGCTGTGTCATGCTAAAATCACTATGGATTTCATATATTGTAATGGTGCAAATATCCCACTCAAAAAACTCAACACCAAAGTAACATAAACAATTAAATAATGCATAATAGTCTCAAAATTGAGAACAATTTGTGTATGAGGATTATTATCCATGAAGAACTCTAGTGCTGTGTTAGTGCCCATAAAACCAGCATATTCAGTCTGAAACTAAACACAGGGATTGGATGTCAAGGCAAAACATAAAGAAGAGAAACAAATAAATACTAAACAGATAAATATTTAATAGGTTAATGTGTGGGACTAATACATTTCACCATTATTTGTGCTACAATCTCATCCGTGTAAGACCCAGATTCTTCATCAACATATGAACAAATCATCTTAAGTGTTCCATGAATAGTTTAAATTTTTCTCTGTATGTTTTAGATTTAATTTATCCATTGTATTCTATAAATGATATTGTCTTTTAGCTTTATGTCTTATAGGTAAGCCACTCTTTTTCTAGCTGATTCTAGATTTTTTAAAGTTGATACTTAAAAGCACCCTGCACGATATCTTTTAGAATTGTCCTCCATGTTTTTATATGTACAAGTTGCTTATAATTTGAGTATGATTATTAATGAAGTTTCTGTATATTATAATAAATTAATTTGGTCAGTATTTATTATTATTATTATTATTTATTATCTATTATTATTAGGTCAGTATCTGACCTAAAACTATGATAAATACATTCTTGTATTCCTTACTTCAACTCTCTTTAGGAACTGGTAATATGTTAATAAAAAGAAAATAAAGAGAAAATCATATATTAATTACATTTGGCTTATGCATTTGCATGACAATGATCATAGTATGAAGCTATGAAGTTTAATATAACTGATAAAATAACTATATTAAAATTATATCACACAACTAATAATATATTGGGATTATTTAGCTCCTAGCATGACAATTAAAGGAATACTTTATTTTTTGCCATCACACCAAAGTTCCATGATCTAAATGCAATAAATAATCCTATAGTGAGCTCTCTAGAGACAGTCTCCAAAATGAGAGGAAATTCTTGATATCTCTTTATTTAATTTTGTTACTAACATTCAGAACCTACACACAATACTAAGTACTAAATACAGAAGTATTAAATCAATAAATAGTTTGAAGAACTGCAAAGATAATTTTCAAAGGAAAAATTCAAGTGTTTGTAAACTTTCAAAATTCTCAGATGTGTGTAGCTTTTGGCATTTCTAGTCAACACAACCTCAAAACAAATCCCCCATTCCAATGTCTTTTCGACTATTTACATCCCTCTTTCAAAATAATCCTTGAGTCTTGTGTGCTGGAGTTGTGTTGTAGCTATGTAAGTTGAGACTGGACTCCACAACTCTTTATTTTGATATGTTGTAGATTTCTCTAGTGGTCTATTATAAGGAGAAGTTTTCTTGATAAAGGCTGTTACCTAAGCATGACATTAATAAGAACAACACCAATAGATATGAAAACATGGAAGAAGGAAAGCTCACTAATCTGCAAAACTAGACAAAGAACCGTAGACAACTAAGGAATATTGAGAAAAGGAAAAATAGTCTTCCTTATGGAAAAGCATACCAATTAGTTATCCAGTCTCAAATAGTCAGTCTTGAAAAAAACATATTGCTGCAAGCAAGCAATATACATACTGAACAGGGAGTATTTATGTATTTAGGAATATATATATACACACACATACATGTGTGTATGTGTGTGTGTGTGTATAATAACAAAGAAAAAAAAACTATGAATCTGAAAGATAGCAAGGGGGAATTACATGAGAAGGAGTGGAGAGAGGAAAGGGAAGGGGAAAGAATGTAAGTATATTATAACATCAAAAAATTAAAAATAATTTAACATAATCTTTTACATGAAAGAAATGAAAGTTAAATTTATTCTGAGATTCTATTGCACCTCAGAATGTGCATCATCAAGGAAAAAAATGATAACAAATGTTGAAAGTGTGAGGAAGGGAAAATATCTTGACCCTACTGTTTGGAATATAAACCATTACAGACACTTTAGAAATCAGTGTGGATATCTCAAGAAGAAATTTTTTGCATACATGTGTTTATATGCATGACTGACTAAGATAACATACCACAGAAATATATTCAGATTCACGTTTACTACTTTGCTATCCATAAAATCTAAGAAATGCAACAATTTATATTAATAAGCTGATGAATGGATAAAAAGGTTGGAAAATTTTATACAATGGAACCCTTTTCAACCATAAAAAATTATGATGTTTCCAGAAAGATGGTTCAAACTGGAGGTTACTATGTTAAACAAAGTAAGCTGGACAAAGAAAGAGAAATGACACGTGCTTGCTTTCTCTTATATACACAATTTAGATTTTTGTGTGTGTGTGACAAAAGTTGGAAAGAGATTATGAGAGGAGTGTCAAAATCCTGAAGGGAGAGAAAACAGAGGGTAGTGGAATATTTGTGACACATTAGAGGGGAACATATTTGGTTGAAAGATGGTGGGCCAGCCAGCAAGAGGGGACATGATGTGGACTGTGGGGGGCAAAGAATGAAGGGCCTGAAGAAGAAATCATGTATAAAAATGGCATCAAGAAATCAATAATTTCATGTTCTTAATATTAAAAAAGAAAAAACTGTAGTCCACACAGCTAGAGTAAATAGTAAGATGAGTACAAAATGATTACAATTTCCTGCTTTTTAAAGGTTAAATGGAAGAGTGAAATATGAAAGTAAAACACAAAGTAGTCACACAATAAATTTGATTTAGAATACAAATTGTTTAACACTAACTAATTAAATAAAATGTTACAAGAAATCTATTGTAAAAAGTCAGAGAAGTTATTGATTAAAAACAATAAGAAAAAAGTGCTTACAATGTAACACACTGTACAAATTTAAATCAATACACTTAATAATCAAAATGAAATGAGCAATTATCTAGAAATTACTAATTCATGAATACATGGAATCAAATTTTATTTTATACAGTGTATATTGATTTCATTTACTTCTTAAAATTTATTAGAAGTAAAGCAAAATGAAATTACGTCAATTAGTTAAGACTATTTTTCATTTTTAAAAAAATTTATTTATTAATTCAAGTTATATCTCTATCACAGTCCCCTCCCTCCTCCCCTCCTGGTCTCACCCTCCCACCCTTTACCCCCTTTCTCACCTACCCTACTCCTCCGTGTGGGTGTGGGGTGCCTCCATTTATCAGCCCCCCTCAGTTCATCAGTCATGCGAGGGCTAAGAGCTTCCTCATGCACAGGGGGCCTACATGGCAGTTCCACTAGGATGGAGTGTCCCACTAACTGTTAACAAAGTCCATGTTACTGTTTTTTGGGTCTATTGATTGTAGGATAACTATCTTATACTGTACGACTAAAATCCAGTTATAAGTGAATTTATGCCATGCATCTTTCTGGGTCTGAGATCCCTCATGATGAGCTTTTCTAGGATTCTCAACATAGAAAAACTACTACCAAAAATTTTCCAACTAATTTCTAACCATATCTTTCTTTCTTCTGACAGCAGTCATCAGGTGAGACAAGATGGGTGCACACAAATACATCCAGGAATTATGGAGGAACAAACAGTCCTACGTGTTGTGCTTTGTCCTGAGGGTCCGCTGCTGGCAGTAACCAGAGCTCCCCAACCCACCCAGTCTATAAAGCACTAAGGCTGTGATACAAGGCCAAGCTATGTTATGTAATGTACAGGATTCATGTCCACCCTGGTGGCAGCAAATGCCCAGTTCCTAAGGGTGCAACTTACTGCAAGTCTGTCCACCATGGTTAACCAGCTAAAATTTGCCCAAGCCTTCAGTCTGTTGCTGAGGAGAGAGCTGAGCACCATTCTGCGGCTTTGAGAGTCCTGAATTCTTCCTGTGTTGGTGAAGATTCCACATGTAAAAATTTCAAGGTTATCCTCATTAATCGATTCCATAAAGCTTTCAGAAGAAATCCTGATTCCCAGTGGATCACCAAACCAGTCCACAAACACCGAGAGATGAGTGGGCTGACTATTGCTGGCCACGGAGTCGTGGCCTTGGAAAGGGCCACAAGTTCCACCACACTGTTGGTGGTTAGCCCTGTGCAACCTGGACAAATCTCAGAACTAGACATACATAAAGTTATTGCAAACAGAAGAACCATACATGTTATAAAGAGGAAATTCTGAAAATATGATTATTTTATGAGAGGAAATTGTGATGATTGTTCTCAAAAATAAAGAAATAATAGTTCGCCATGTTCGATTCAATTCTACTTACTGGATCTGAAGAAATATTTTATGTAATTACCAAAAGATTTCCCAGACCTAATATAAAAGGGCAGCATAGATTTCTGACGGAGGAACCTAAAAATAGAGATTCCATTTTCTTACACAGATAGTACTGAGGAGAACATAAGAGTACAACAGCTTGGTAATCTGATAAAACAAAAATGTTTAGAACTTACCTGGAAGTGCACATATATAGCAGTAAGTGAACTAATGAAGAAGCCCATGAAACACAGGAAACACAGTCTCTCATGATGTGGCACCACCAGAAGTCATGATGAAGTCAGAAAAACACAACAAAAACTTTGCAGCATTGTTAGAAATCAGCTGAGCAAGGCCATAACAAAGCCAACTTACTGGACCTAGGGAGCTTGGTCTTAATGTAGATCCCCTAGCAATTGGAATGGTGGCTGTTTCTGACATGCACTGTGTTTCCTGCTTTTGGATCTCTTCCCCTTAGCTGAGCTGACTTGTCTGTCCTCAGTGGAAAAGGATGTGCTCAGCCCTGATGTAACTTGATTTGCTGGAGTTAGTTGTTATGGGAAACCCTCCAGGAGGCTGCCCTTCTTTAAGAGGAAAGGGAATGGGGGAAGAGGGTGGGAGGGTTGTATTGTGAGGAGAAGAGGCAGGGGCAGCGATCAGGATGTAAAGTGAATAAAAAAATTAATGAGAAGAAAAGACAAAAAAAGGTTTAGGGTATTTCTATACCCCAAGATAATTATAGCAGAGAATTGGAGGTTCCTGGGTAGTTGTACAATCTGTAACTCAATGTCCTTCACCAGCTGCTTTTTGGGGCTGGAGAGATGGCTCAGCGGCTAAGAGCACTGGCTGCTCTTCCAAAGGACCTGGGTTCAAATCCCAGCACCCACATGGTGGCTTACAACCATCACATAATGTGATCTGATGCCCTCTTCTGGCCGCAGGTGTGCATGCAGACAGAGAACTCATAAACATAAAAATAAATAAATAAATCTTTTTTTTTTTTTAAAAAAAGGACCTTGCACCAACTGCTTTTCTTCAGCAGTATGACCTGTATGAAATATATTAGTTGGATCCCTTGATTAAATTGAGAAAGATCAAGTCGTAGAGAAATATATTTTATATAATCCTTAGTATAGATAATACATAATATCTGTGTAAAATATACCTGGAAATTTATTATTTTCAACCTCAATATGTATATAAAGAGTGTGTGTGCATGGGTGTCTGTCTATCTCTATCTTTCTCTCTGTCTCCATTCTCTTCTCCCTCTCTTTCTCTCTGTCTCTGTCTTTGTGTATATGTGTGTGTATATATACATATACATATATATATATGCTAGATAAAACTGTGGGATAATTATAGCAACCAATATATAGAGTAAAATGTTTATAATAGTATTATTCATAATTAGTATACAACATATGAATTCAAATGAACATCTATAAAACAGATAAAATTAAGTCAGGGAAGTAATATAAGTGCATTTAATCAAATAAAAGCTATTTCTATTCAATGAATACATTTAATAATTATCAAGTAAATATATCAAAAATATAGTATAAAATATTTTATTCAAAATTTAGAAAAATTAAATTATAAATTTTAATACTAGTTCCCTTTGAGGAGGGTGATAGGTACATCATAAGGAGGGATTACAAAGGGGTCTCTTGTACGTCAAAGTGCTCTGTTTTCTGACTTGGACACACAGGCAAGTCCTATCATAATTATTCGTTGAACTGCAGCCATAATTGTTTAATTACTATTGTATGTATTTGTCATACATCAATAAAAAGAATTAGTGAAAGAAGCAGACAATGAAATGAGGTTATAATATTGTATAAAGGTCTTGCTAAGGAATTTGAAAACTACATTAAAAAGCAGATAATTTTGACTTCACAAATCTGAAGTCTTCTATATTATACTTATAGTGAAAGATAAGTGGTACCTGGAGAAATGGCTTCTCAAATATAATAAGCTTGTTACTTAGATTGAAGGACTTCTAAAATTGTATTTTAAGAATATAGGATGAAGACCTTTATGAAAGCCTATCATTACTAGGCCACTAGCAGGAGAAGTATAATTGGCAAATAAGGACATAGAAATGACTTCAAATTCAGTAATAACTAAAAAAGCAAAGTAATACAAATACTAGACTTTCATAATATATTTCCAAATTCCAATATTCATTTGTGTGTAGGGTATGATACTGGATAGCACATGTGTATTCTTTTTAATATATTTTATTAAAATACAGTTATTTTGCTGGACAGTTTTTATCATGATATTTTCATTTTCCTTTTCTTTTAGTTTGATGTCTTTTTCTGTCATAGAGTCCACATATAACAAAACCTCATAAGACATCCCTTTGTGAAAGTGGCTTATTTCACTTTAATTCCATCTAGTTTCCTTCAAATAACACACACGTATGTGTGTGTGCGTGTGTGTGTATTCATGTGTGTGTATGAATGTGTGTATGTGTGTGCATGTGTGTATGTATGTGTGTGTGCATGTGTGTACATGTGTGTATATGTGTGTATGTATGTATGTGTGTGTGCATGTGTGTATATGTGTATGTGTGTGCTGAGTAAAGCTCTTTGTGCATCACATATTCCTTATTCTCTGCTGATGGACTCCTAGGTTGATTCTATATGTAAGCTATGTGAATAGCTCCATCATGCAGAAACCTCTGACAATGCCTCTAACAATGCCTAGCCACAAGGGTTCCTTTGACTAGCAATTACATTTAAGTGCTTCACATTGGGCATTCACAATTGATCATGTGCACATATTTTAACTCAAATTATAAAAATGCACAGCACTGAAATATATTAATTCAGGACCCTATATATAAACTCTTGTGTATCCGTTTTATATAATTCTCAAATATGATAATATGGTGTGAATGGACAGGAAAGAGCAAATCACCTGGGAAAAGGAAAATAGCAACTTATAGAGAATTATACCTTGTTGGATTCCATTTCTCTGTGAAAGGAAACAAGCATTGAGTACATAGGATTTTTCATGTCCCTTTCCATGTTTTCTTTCTTTTGTAAAAGACAAAGAAAAGATCTAGGGACAGCAAAGCAAAGTGAATAGCAGTGCCAAGGATGGAGTCAATGAGGGAAGAATGCCCGAGGGCTTTCACTTTGTCTCTTCTATTTGAATTTGATTCAGTTTTTACAGAATCTTTTCTTATATTACTTTAATACTTAAAAGGGAGAAAATAGCACCAAATAAATCCAGGACAAATGTGATTTGTGCTTTGATTGTAATATCTGCATTCTACAATATCTTTCTTCAGTTGTGTACTGAGAGGGTTAATTAGCATTTACACAAGTGTTGAGCTATGCAGCAATATGAGCAATGCAGAAATCATAAACGAATGCCCACCTGTTGTGATTACAGATCAGTGTCACTGAAATCACACAAGAAATATCAAGAAAGACAGTATGATGAAATCACACTACAGTTGAAGAACACAGGCACAACCTGCATTTCCATGAACCTTAGTGTACAAATTTTTCAATTCCCCATAATTAGCTTCCTCTGGGGAACACATTAGAAATGAAGTCATTTCTTGCCACTAAACTACTACTTGAAAAAAATCTATGCTAGTATGCTAAATATGGATTTTGATGAGAGTCTAAAGTTTTGCTGCCAAGGAATATTCATCTGAACATTCAGTATATGTTTTTTAATTACATTAAGTGAGACTTCAGAACATCTGACATCTGTGTACTCATAAACATTTAGTTCAGTATTTGAGTATAGCAATGCTAAATGAAATCTTTTAAAGAAGCTATTAGACTCTGCAGCTCTATGTTCATGAAAGGATGACTTTAGAGTCTACTCCTCCATCCAGAGATAATGAAAAGTATTTGTTCCCTCTTCTGCCTTAATTTCAATGTTTCCTTGACTGATCCCTGCATACTCATTCCAACTTTCCCTCAGTAAGTAACTTTCTCATCAACTCATAGGTGAGAAAATGTTTGCATCTTTTTATCAGAACTATTGACCAAAACTTGTTCATTTAAAGACTATTGTGCATGAGACATTTAAAAATCATTTGTTTCCTCAATAAAAGAGCGAGTCTATCATAATTGCCATTTTCACTGTTACAAAAAGCACAAAATCATAAGGCAGATGGCCTTATTTAATATCCAATCTGTTCTCTATCTATGATACTTAAAAGTTCTGTGGCTTATATTTTGTCTCTCCTAAAATGTCAGCTCAGTATCTAGCAGTACTTTGAACCTATCTCCACAACAGTAAAATGTACTGTATGTGTGTATCTGAATAATAGATGCACTTAAATGTTGCTTTCTTCTCGTGACAATAGTCACTTAATATCTGTTTGTGTCTTAGCTATATGGTGTGCCATATCTATTGTTTGTATGGATTACTCTGTTTAATTCACAAGGTTTAAATTCCATGAATTAATTATCCCATTTTGCAGATAAACGATCCATAGGTTAGAAAATTGGTAAAATTTCCAAAACCATATAACTACTGATGATAGAAAGATAATCTTACTTTACTCATAGCCATTAGAAAGCAATGCTTTAGTCATTCTTTGAATTAGCATTCTTTACTCCTTATATCACCTTTCCCAAGCTGTTGGCAACCTGTCTGAAAAGGGATGTATCTTCCACCCATGAGATGGAAAATATTAGCTGTTGTACTGAGAGTTTTAGGAAAATAGATTGCTCTGTGGGTACCTATTCCAATCATTTGAGCACTTGAAAAGAGCTAAAAGGGAGAGGTGGGTTTTAAATATATGGTTACTTGACCAGGATGCTGAAGCTTCTTCCCCTGCCCTTTGATATTCTGGTTCTCAGACCTTCAGACATGAGATGCAATACAAAATATTAGCCTCTGCTTCTGGCTTGCAGGCCTTTCTAAGTACATCTCTAGACTTTCTGGGTTCTAAGTTGAAGGTAGAGTATTAGACTACTAACCTCCATAGCTGTCTGATCCAATACCTCTTTTTACATGCAATTTACACATTTCCTATTAGTTATGTTTCTCAAGAGAACCTTGATTAATGAAACCAGCATACCTTTGTTCCTTTTGGAAAAAAAAATTAGACCTTACCAGAGCACTTTGTGAGTCAGAATAAAAGCATGCAATTCGCCAACACACTTAATGTTAAGGTTCAGATATCTTTTAGGTAATACAAATATTTAAATACCAGGAGGGGTATTTAAATAAATAAGTGATGAGAGAAACGATACAGTAAAATCATAGCATCTAGTAAAATCTACTGAGGGTGGGAAATCCATAAGATTTCCATTCCCATGCCTTCAATTTTCTCATCTTCCATTGTTCATTGTGAGATGGTTAATGAGCTGACACAGAGGATTATAAAGACTACTGTGCAGTGGTCAGGTCACCTGCAAGAAGTAGAGAAGAAAGGATGACTCATACCTTTACAAACATTGCAACTTAGGATTTCTTTATGCTACATTTTAGTACACTGAGGCTAGAGGTACTGTAACCTCTAGCCCCAGTGTACTAAAATGTAAACTGGAGGATTACAACCCAAGTACTGCAGTGTTAAGTTTCACAATAAAATAGCATTACCCTGTCACCAGCTAAAATGTATTCAGTAAATTGGGTATAAAGAAAGGAAACAAGATGTTTCAGAATCTTGTTAAAGGTTGATAGATTTGGATTAAATTTGTGGAAGGGATAAAAATTTTCACACCATAGCTTTTCATTATGCGTAAAGCATATAGAGAGAAGCACCTAAAATATTTAAAGATTTTTTGGTGAATTAGATGAAGAATGATGTGGTTTGAAACACTAAGATATGAAACACTTTGTTTCAGAAACAGCAGAAAGACTTGAGACATAGTAGCTTTTTCAGCTGCTTATTGAAATGCCAGTTGTTGGATGTCTTAAATACCAATGCATTTTGCCAATGGCAAATAGATATATGATACCAACAGACGGTTGTAGTTCTTTGGTGGTGTCTTTCTTGATCGGCTGCCATGTTTCTAGGAAAAAGAATATTCTTCATAGTGTTTGTATTGTTACCATTTCACAGCATCACTGTACCATGAAAATAACATCAACTGAATATGAGATCCTTTGGTGGATAGATTAATATTGTCACTTTATAGCCTGAAAAATATTTGCACCACCCCCCATTTCATGTTTGTGTGTGTATTGTGTTGTGTTCTTGTTTGATGCAACACCCATGTGGCTGTCAGAGTACAACCTCAAGCCTGAGTCTTTGTGATTACAAAAGCAGGTTTAGAGAGAGAAGGGAATATATGAGGCTTTAGGTCAAAGTATAACTGAGTCATGGAGTTGAATACTGAAAGCAATTTTAACTTATGTCCAGAGAACTGGAACTAATTACTATCTAAAGTTTTAAAATGAAGATAAACCTGACAATAATTGCATGTAAAGCCCTGTGCCACTTCATATGACTCTTATGCTCAGGGAGTCTGCAACATCTTTTACAACTCTATGTCGTTTACATCATATCACTTCTACAACTGAGTTCTCTTAAAATAACTCCTTGTGTAATCATGGATAGACTTGGTAATGAAACATGACCTTTAACTTGTCAGTGCCCTAACTACCACTATTATGAAGTTCCAAATTAGTCAGTGTTCCAAATAACTAGCAGTACCTTGAGGTGGACACAATACTCCTGATGAGGTGTGTAAGTAAGGTCTAAAACACAGGCTGCGGTTGCATTGATGTGGATGCCCTAGTAGATGAACATGGCATCCTGTGGTAATTATAAATGCCTGTGTGAAGTTAGCCTTCCTGTCTGATTCTCACAGCAAATATGACTTTAATCATTTATATATATATATATATATTGTTTTAAAATTTCCTTTCCTAAAAACAAAAGCAAAATGTAATTCAGGAAGCATTTCATCTCAGCAACTGGGTTGTAGCACTCTTGAGTCAAAGTTCTTCTTCAAGCATTTTTAAACAAAAGTGAGGATCTTATAACTTAGAAGAAAAGTCTACTAAAATAAACTTTAAGAAATGATATAAACAAGGATGGAACTAGCCTTCCTGTGACCCTGGAGCACATGCTTGATTGGTGGTGAGATTTTGTTGGTTGTTTTTGCTCTAGTTGTGGGATGCTCTGGTTCTGCAGTTCTACTGTCATGTATTAACCACCACTTTCTCCAGTATGAATTATTGATAACATTTTTTGGAAGATTGTCCTATGAGCAGTTTAAAGTTTACAAGCATGGCAAGCATTTATAAGCTTGACAGTAACTGAGGGGGTGGGATGTGTCCTTACCCAGTCAACAGAGTGTAAGGACAGCTGTTTCTTTAGTGATGCTGTATATGATATCAGAGTGATTAGCTTTACTCCTTTATAAACTTAATTAACAAACATCTGCATCTCCAATCTAGTCCCCAAGGTTCTGACATTTTCTTCATGTTGAAATATCTTTATGTATCAACTGAACTTTTCCCCAGCAGTTATTCTGACAAAGTTAACAATTGCCTATAAGATAGACTAAACAGGGGATGGAAACAATACTCGTTAAGGATTAATACTAGACTCTGTCTCTATCTCTCTTTCTAGCTCTATCTTCTCTCCCCTTTCCCTCATCCCTCCTTCTTAACTCCTTCCTTCCCTCCTCTTCTGTCCTTTTTTCACAGATATCAAAAAAAGACTTCAAGCTTCCTTCCATGTCTGTAGTCTATAGTACATGTATAAGGAAATTTTGATCAATTTAATTTCAGTTTCAAAAATAACCTGTTAATCACTATGTAGATCTTAGATGTATTTTTACACTCCTAGGCATATTCCTTTGTGCTTTAGTGTTCCTTCAAAATCCACCCAGGGTTTGATCTTCAATAATAGCAAAGTTATTGCTTCGATAACAAGTAGGCAATTCTTTCTGCCTTCCCTTTGTATGAATAAAAAGACTAAGATGTAGATTTTGATGGAGCTGTGCAAAATTATTTTACCTATGAATGACTTCAGGTAGGTCTAAAAGCTCTCTGAACTATGTTCCCTTCTCTTAGAGTTATTACACAGAATATCCCTGACAACCGAATGATTGCTTGGCTTGCATTGTCACTGGTTTGTATAGTTGCCACAATTTAAACTGGCCCCCTGGCATCTCTGGATAATAGCTAATATTTAGATGGATACAACCTCATGCAAATGGAATACTGTTTGGGAGCGGAAAATTACAGACATATAGGTTTTTAAAAAAGGTCCTCATTTTTATGGAAGGAAATATGTTCTTTTAATATGCTGTGATTATTTTTAGATGTTGCGATGGGAGCATGACTCACCACCTTCCACTGCTTCCACTCCTTATGCTGGTCCCCACTCATCTTCGCTGACATATCGTGCTGACGAAGGGAATGACAGCCTGTTCCCACACTGTGGTCGTCAGTGTGTGTTGCAGTTGTTTCTAGAAGTTCAGGTACTCTATTTCTTCAATACATAGTCTCTCAGACAACACATTAGTATTCTGGAGATCAGTGCACATTACACCTGAAAGTACACAGCAACCCAAAGGGCACTCGATGGAAACACTTCTTCCTAGTCACTAACATGCTTTCAAAATACCAGGAAAGGACTTTTCAGTCTGACTTTCTACTCATCTTTTTCAGGTTTGAAACATTTTTTTAAAAAATATAATGAATAGTAAAAGTGAGAATTACTAGTATACAGATAATGGGATCACTATTGTAAACTAAAATACTGTTCTTGACTTAATAATCAATAATCATGAACTGGGAAGAAGTTGAAATAATTAACTTGGAGTTGGGAAAGTTTCATGAAAAATAGTAGTTAAATTCTGTTACTGGTTCTGCTACTGTATGACGTCTTATAAATATAGTTTAGACACAGATTTATCTTATAGACACAGATAATATGATTAATTAAAACGTAGGTACTACTTGAAACCCAGGAATTTACTTTGGAAAATTTGTATCTAAAAACAGTGACTGTATGAATTACTTGACATGTACTAATATTTTTTTACATTTTCTTAACCCTAATTAATATTGAGTTTCCATTATTAAAAGTTGCTTTATATGAGATTGGATTGTGATATATTTGATTATTTTGAGTAAGACAATGTATGTTATTCACAAAGCAGTGTTATTTGAAATACTATATAAGATCACAATTATGAGGCCTTTAGCACAAAATTTGCATGCCATTGTTGTCACAGTAGTGATGAGCACTGTGGTGGTTGGAGCTCAGGGAATAAATACTCCCAAGTGCAGCACGTTGACAGTTGAGAAATCTGCAGAAGCAAGGTCAGCCTGTCTTCCCTGGAGCATGGTCATGAAGGTTTCCTGGACTTAACTCCTACAGGAAAGAAATATTCTGAAGAAATATAGGGGAGAATGTGAACAAAAGTCTTTGCAAAGGTCTCAGGGTTTTATTATGCTGACTTTGTGTTCCATGTGTCCTGCCCTGATTCTGCACAACTAAAGGTTTTCTTTTTAGTAGTTAGAAAAATGAATCGATTTCCCTCAACGTAGGTTCTCTCTCTCTCTCTCTCTCTCTCTCTCTCTCTCTGCCTATTTCATTTCTTTCTTCTTTATTGCTTGATTGAACTTATGGCTGGTTGCATACTAAGCATTTGTTCTACCTCTAAACTAGTTCCCTAAGAAGTTTGCATTTTTCTATGGATTCTGGGTCCATAAAAACTTTTTTGATTGATTAAATCAAAAATCTCGTGAGGCAAGACTGGGCTCAAATTTGTTATGTAGCTGAGACTAACTTTTGAATAACTGATCCTTCTTCTACTTCCTGAGTCCTTGGATTGCAAACATATATGGTCCCTCTGGTAAAATTTGTATAAAATAAATTTATTTTCCTTTTTTTTAAGCAGGCTTTTAGTTGAGGTCATATATGCTAACTGGTAAGGAAAAATACTAAATTTCCTCCCCTGCTTAATCATAATGATTCTAAGCCCAGTGTTTCCAAAATTTCTCAATTATGAAACTAAAATACACCTATAGCAACCTTAAAAAGTAAATTTTTACATGCTTATATAAATGACATGTTTTTATGGTAATATTCCTAGGAAAATCCCCATTATTACAATTATTGGTACTGAAATCTGGTAAGTAAATTGTTTTGTAGCATTGAGAAATCAGTTCCCTATACCATTTGATCTTTTTTATATTTAGGAGACAATTATTTATTTGTAGTCAATTTTATCAAGACGTCGCCATGATTCATGTTCTACCCCATCCCCAGCCAAGATGCCTACCCACTTGCTCCCCCACACTCCCTAGGTCTGTCTCATTGCTGGCCCACTGCTCATATTTAAAGAATTATCCTTTGCCAACTTTTCTATTATTCCTCTGCCCACCTTGCTACGTCCAAAAGTAATCTGTCCTTAGCAAATTTCTTTGACTGATTAAAAAAATCATAATTGTAAGTCACTCTCTACAAAACAGAAGTAGAGGATAGAGGAAGGTTCAAACTCTTTTATCCATCACTATCTTGCACACACAACACTCTGACATCTAAAATGTCCCTGGTTTTTATTCTTTATGTGACAGATATGACTAAGGGGTGGATAAATGTTGGAATATCTTTATTAAGTTGAACAAAAGCCAAATAGTTTTTATAGTAGTTTAAACCAGATGATATTTTGACAACTGTTTAAGCCTTCATGCACATAGTCCTCTCTCTCTCCTGAGATATACTTTTTGATATGATTTTTGAAGTTAGAAATGTATAGATGATGTTTCACGAAAAGGCATGTCCATTGTGATTTTTCTGGTAGTACTGTCTCTTCTCACTTCCTTTTCTCTCTTAGTGAAGAAAGGGAAGGATGAACCTTAAAACTAGCAGTATGTTGAAAATAAAATTGGAAAGTTGCCCTCTGTCTTAAAGAAGGTGAAAATAAGTGTTAGTGATTCAGAAGTGATATTTGAGCACATTCATGTCCATTTTAGAAAGGGAGATGGGAAGCATAAAACTTAGCAGAAGCACTTCAGAGAAGTTTGCTCTGAGATCTATGTTGCTGTGTGGTTCTCAGAAAGGAAGTGAAGAACAGTGATGGACCACCACTTTCCCATTGCTTGTTCCAGTGTTCAGGACATAACCTATTTGTAATATGACTTTTAGTAGTGAGTCTACCAGACTTCTTGATCAGGATCCCATTTTGATATCTGAAACTTACAGAAGTCCTAAATGATGTAAATAATTCAGTACCATTGGCACAGCCTGTCGTATAAGCCTCAAATCTAACAGTACTAAAGTTGAAAGCATAAATATTAACTTAAGTGCTTTCTAGCATGAACTTTTCTCATTTTACTGGCTAGTGATAATCTAAATCTTGGCTTTGTATAAAAACTTGTTCACATAGACTTGAAGTTCAACATATACAGGCTGATACATTATACTATAAATGTAAGGAGATAGCCTCAGGGTAGACATTTGCTCTTTATTGAGAAGCCTGGGGCACACTTTCTAAACTTAAATTTTTTATAAGGGATGTAAAATTGATCATAGGCACAGCATAGAGTTATAAGAATTAGGGAGGTACTGCTCTACACACTTCAACTCTTGTTATCAAAATTATTTGAACTGCTACTTAATTATATCACTAAGACCAGTGTGGCTAAATACCAGAGTTACTTATATTTCTCCCATAATCCTTTAGATTGAATTTTGCAGCATGCAGTAGTATCCTAAGAAGAAAGACTTTACACACAAAAACTACTAAGTAAGGCACACCAGTCTCCAATTTTTTTAATCATCCTCTTAATTATCAGTGTGATTGTTGGCTCTTGGACTGTGAGAGTTAATAACAGATGTGAAGGGGAGAATGTTGTAGGACTCAAGACATCATTTCGTTTTTGCTCCAATTCACCTTAATGATTCAGGACTAACAAAGAGACATTCAAATGAGCCATCATTGGTGTCAATTGAAGTTTTTCCACTTGGATGGGATTTATGTAAAGAAATATTTTCAAAACACTGCATAAATATTAGTATGGAAGTTGCAACATGAGTAGGTCCAGTAATTTTACTTTTGTTCATAAGGTAGATTATGGAAAATCTGAAACACAGTGTCAAACTAAGGGTTCAAAAGCAACAATAGTTTATATTAATTCATTTCCTAAACTCTCAGAGGCTATTGATTTTATATTAACCATAACTAATTTCCTTGAATTGTATAAATTGAATGAAATCAACAAGAAAACAATATGATGAATTTGATGAAAAAATACAAATTCAGGGCTGAATAGACAGATAGCTCAACAACTAAGAGCCCATAAGCTCTACTTAACAGAGGACCCCAGTTCAGTTCTTGGTACCTCCAGTTCCATGCCATTTGACACCTTCTTATGACTTCCACAGGCACTGCACACACATGCTCACCCCAGAAAACAGATTTACACACACATACACAATTAGATCTCTTAAAATATCAATAAAGATAAGTAAATGCTTAATATCCATAGGATATTCACAACTGAACTTCATCAGAGCTTTATTGTAGGCCTATTAAATAATCATGCTTATGTTAAATAAAAATAAAATTTTTGTGTCTAAAGTATCTTCTAAGATGAACTTTTAAAAATGTATCAATAACAAGATTCGTTCTTAAGTAACATATGTTTTATAATTTTGTGTAAAATGTTTTCCACATACTCCTTTGTTTAAATCATTTTTTGCCAGTTGGTGGTCATATTTTATGAGTTTACAATCAATTATAGAAATGACCACTTATTTGAATAATATCATTAATGTATTATCTTTTAATTAAAACTATGGGTAAGTTGACAACATTCACACATGCATGTACCTCCTCACTAAACAAAATATATCCTACTAATATTAGTAACAATCTGTGTAAACAAATACTCACCACAGTGTTTTTATCCTTATCTGAAAATGAAGTACACACACACACACACACACACACACACACACACACACACACACACA
>CAJQZJ010032130.1:6070835-6107634 GCA_907164525.1 Lophiomys imhausi
AAACATCTTTGAATGCCATATTCTGCAGATCTCTTGAGGTTTTTGAATTTCAGTGCTCTTACAGGACATTTTCCCATTCCCTTGCCCCTTCCAACATGTCCCATGTTTCCTCATTCCTGTGCCCTACACTACCTCTTTCTCTTGTTCTTTGATGGTCTCTTCTTCTTTGATTATTATTTATAAATGCACATATATATATACCCACCTCAGAAAAAAACAACAACACATAAATATATTACCACAATCTGTTGAATCTGTTTATCATTGATTGTGTGCATATGATTTCAGAGGTAGCCACTCTTTATTAGATAACCAATTATGGGACTCATCCCTGTGAAAGACTAATTTTCTCTCTCTCTCAGCAGTCTTTAGTTGCTCTTTCTCTAGGGTTGGCGCCCAGTTCCACCTCTTGTAGCATGTCTGTTGGTATTTTCATTGTATAAGTCTTGTATTGACATTATAATTGATATTAATTTTCCTTTTTCATTAAGTTAATACACACAGAAAAAATTTAGAAGTTTTGAACATTTAAAGAAAAAAATTTAGAATTTTTTTTAATTTACAAAATCTAGTTATAATTTCTTGGACAATAGATAAAATGTAAATATTAACATTTAATCTATTATTCTACCTTTACATTTTAGAGAGAGTTGTTCAATACTTTTCAGTCTACAAATGAGCTGTTATCTCACACTGGTTAGGGGATTCAAAACATAGTTTATAACATTTACTTGTTGTCATTTTAAAATTATTCTACTTCTATTAAGTATGAGGCAAGAGGACAATATTTTTCTGTCTTGTCCTTCAGTTTTTTTTCCAGAGGCTCAGGAAATAAATTATGCCTCAACCATAATTTACTGGGTCAACATACAAATCAACCAATTCTTGAAATTAGGGAATATACAATGAAGTAGGATAAGTTCAAAGAGATTGAGTATGTCATACAGTGGCTCAGTTCCTACCTAACAAGTGTACATGCAAAATTCCATCTGAAGACTGTCAAAAAAGGGAGTGGGGATACATTGCTTCTTTTACAAATTATTTATTGAAAGTTGCCAAAAGAAGAAAAGAGCTATGCTGTACCTCACACCCAACATTCACATTCAGAATCTTGTATACTTTACTTGATACATTCTAAATATTTTCATATATATTTCTCTTTGTTTGTAGGGACCAAAAAATTAATAGATCCTTTTTTCACACCTGATGCTGATGCTAACTTCTTTTGTTATTAAATATTTAACATTTACATTGCAAAAGCTTTCACATTCTTACCTGTGATTGCATTAGTAGACATTGACAGGAGCCTTCTGTACAATTACGTATTTTACCATCTTTTGGAACTGGCATGATATTAATATGACATATCACTTATGCAGACAGAGAAATAGATATTTGGTAGTACCAAAACATCTAAATTGATATATAACAATTCTAAATAGTATTTTTCAATCTTTATAAACATAGGAGTCATTAAGCTTATAGGACAATATGAAATAAAACAAGGCCTTGAACTGAACAAAGAATCTTTTTTTTATGATGACATGAGAATGGTATTTAATTATTTATGAGACTTAGCTATGTTCTGCAACTATTGGATTTACTCTTCTTTCTTATGAAACTTTTAGATATCATTTTAAGAACAGAACTTCTTAATTTCCACAATACATTAGTATATTAGAATAAACACACACATATATCACTAATAATATATTATTATATATAAAATTATGAATTTTAATAATATAAGTGAATTAATTGGAATTTTTAAAGGATTAAAAATATAAATGATGGCTCTGGGCAACATAAAGACTCTGGGATAAAATGGAATTTATAAACAATTTAAACAAAAGAGTATTTATATGGACTCCATTGGGGAAAAAAACTTCAAAATAACCATGGTTGGTTTAAAATGAAGAGCTCTTCTGCTTTCATGTATCTTTTCTGGAAGCTTCTACCTGACACTAATGATTAAACACAAGACCTGAACTTCACATTTTATACACAAGCACACAAACACAAAGGAGAATGGAAACTTAATATGACAGAAACACTTTATACAAATTTACTATATTATGTATAATATACTTATATATATTACATAAACTTATTACATATAATTTATATATCATGATAAATTATAATTTATTATATTAGATAATATATAATATATAAATATGTATAAATAAATTAATATATAAATATATAATTTTATATATTACAATGTATAATATATACAAACTATTATATGAAAATCTTTGTTCTCTACTTTAAACACATATAATTTGTGTAGAATGCAGAAAAAATTGATGAAGGCATTCAGGTAAAAAGGTATCACATGTGACAGCAAATGAACAAGTTTCTCAACAATGACATTTTTCATATAGACATTGAAAGTAAAATTGCTGAAGTCCCTCTTTTGAGTGATAGATACTGACCATATTACCTCCAACTTCTTGAAGACAAAGAAAAATGGCTGAACACAAAGTGTAAGATGATAATACAGAACAGGTTTAGTGATACATTATCATTTTAATTGGCTCTTTGAACTTTTGTAAGTCAAATTTTACTTTAAATGTTATTTTTTAAAAGAAAACATAACCTAGCTTTACACAAATTTCACTATATTCTCACTGTAAAAAATATCTCATGCAGTTAGATATTGAGGAAAGTGGAGGTCTCTCTACTAATCTTCATTTTAGTGCAGAAGATACAACTTAGAGCAATTAAGCAAGAGAAAGAAAGAGAAATTATCCAAATTGAAAAGAAACATTACACCTTTTTATTTGTATATAATGTCACTTTTAGAAAATTTTCTAAATTATTTCCCCAATTTTGTTAACAATAAAGAATTCTATTTAATGTGCAGTTTACAAAGTTGACATAAAATTTACTAATTTTGTATACTCAAAAGAGTAGACTAATAAAGAAATAAGATATTTTTCTTTATAATTGAATCATAAAGGAGAAAATATTTCAGAATCAAACTAGGAATATGCAAAAAATCACTACAGTAAAATCATTCAACATTGATGACAAATACAGTCATAAATAGATGGGAGTTTGTTGCATTCAACTTGAAGAACATATAGTATTAAATTATCTATGATATCCAAAATAACATATAAATTATGTGTAATTCTATCAACATTTCAGTGACATTTTTCATGGAAATTAAAGAAAGCATTTAATTTATATGGAACCATCAAAAACAAAATAACAAAAAGAACAGCATCATACTATCCAAGTTAAACATATCTTGAGGTTATAGCAAACAAAGCAGCATAAGACTATCATAAAAAATAGACACAGACCAATGCATCAGCTTAAAAAACCCCAAAATAAATAACTACACACATTATAGCAGAAATGTTCTTTTAAAAAAGAACCTAATTTCACTATCATGATGGAGAAACTAGACATCCCTATTCAGAAAAAATGAAATTAGATGTGACATCATAAAAAATTTCATTTCAGCCGGGCGGTGGTGGCGCACGCCTTTAATCCCAGCACTTGGGAGGCAGAGGCAGGCAGATCTTTGTGAGTTCAAGGCCAGCCTGGTCTACAAAGCGAGTCCAGGACAGCCAGAGATATTCAGAGAAACCCTGTCTCGAAAACCAAAAAAAAAAATTTCATTTCAAATTTGATTAATGCTGAATATAAAACTAAGGTGATGATCTGATTAGAAGGGAAGGAGGAGGTGTTTTTCCTAATAATATAATGAGTAATAAACTTTTATATATGTTCCAAAAGTATGGACTACAATGTCAAAGCAAAAGGGGTTCGCTTGAGGGACATCTGGGTTGTTTCCAGTTTCTAGCTATTACAAATAAGGCTGCTATGAACATAGATGAGGAAACTTCCTTATGATTCCATGAGGAGTCATTTGGTTGTATACCCAGAAGTGGTATAGCTGGGTCCTGAGGCAGAGCTATTCCAAGTTTTCTAAGATATCACCATACTGACCTCCATAGTGGTTGCACAAGCCTGCACTCCCACCAGCAATGGAGTAGGGTTCCTCTTTCTCCACACCCTTGCCAGCATGTACTGTTATTTGAGCTTTTGATCTTAGCCATTCTGACAGGTGTGAGATGGAATCTCAGAGTCATCTTGAGTCGCATTTCTTTTTTTTTTAAATATTTTTTTTCTTCAAGTTACATCTCAGTAACAAACCCCTCCCTATTCCCCCTTCCTATCCTGCCCTTCCACCCTCTTCCCCCCAGAAGTTTCCCCTTTCAGTCAAACAGATGGTTCCTTCTCTTATAACAGTAAGTATTATACAAAACAATAGATATAAATATGCCACATTTATGAGAGTTAAATGGCCCAGTATACCTTCCCAATGTCCAGTTTATACATATTTGGCCCCTGACTTTAACATTCTACTATCTAACCATCTCCATGAGTTTAAAGGTCTATATGTGACTCAACATTCATACTAACTTGCAACACACTTTTAAGAGTATCTTCTTAGATCTATAACACCCTCTTGATTCCTAAACAACTCAAAATTTAACTATGAGACTCTAGCTGTCTATTCTTCAACCACCTCAGAGACCTGAGAGGGATAAATATATTTGCTTATATAGGAAGTGCAGGGCCTGCAGCTTCCAAAACTAAGAAAGGACATACCAATGACTGCCTGGACAGTTCCCATTTTCTCTCCATACATTCCTGCATCAGTCTTCAGCCTTTGGGTCCTGTTTCTCTGACAGACATTTGTTGTAGAGCAGGGATTATGAAGGACTTACCTACCCTGTCTTGGCAGAGTTAGGCTGTCGACTTCCCTGCTACCAAGTTTTGTCCTTTTTGGACAGCAGTCTGTCTGCAGTTGGTGCAAGGGGTTTTTTCATGCCAAGAGATAGGCTTGCCACTAATTCAACCATCTTACAGTGGAGGTTCTTTGATGCTTATCTTCTACTTGGAGTAGAATAGGGGGTGCTGTCAGGCTCTGATATGTCTTGATATCAAAAAAAAATCTTGATTTAAGATAACATCTTTGAATGCCATATTCTGCAGATCTCTTGGGGTTTTTGAAGATGCCCTATCCATCTCTTGTATTTAGATAAGCAAATGTTGCTTGTCTCTTAGCAACTTGATTACTGGGTAGTTTAGAGAATATCTGTGATAGACTGTCATAGTAGCTAACAAAGTGACATGTTTGCATGACTAGGAGTTTGTTTTACTTAACTATCCTAGACCGTTTTAGATGGTTGGTATCAAGAGGTCAGAGCTTCACATTTTATTTTTAAGTATCCCTAGGTATGATACCATTAGGAAGTGTTACCTTTAAATTTGTATCAATATACAAAGATCTATTCAATTGTGGTTAAATATACTCTTAATTATGTATCAATATACCAAGATCAATGCCTATGTAGCCCAATACAATCTTAATATTATGTCCATATGCAAGGGTCAATACCATTGTGGCCAACTATAATCTTAATTTTGTATCAATATACAAAGATCAATACCGATATAATCCAATACAATCTTATTTTTTCACAATAAACAATGGTCAATACCACTTTAGCCAAATAAACTACTAATTTTGTATCCATATACCAAGGTATAAGGGCATATTCAATAATCTGCCCCTTCTTCTTGGACCTTCCTGTGCTATGTCTATATCTCATTTTTCTCAAGCCCATGCACTCCTACATAGGAGAGGAAGAAGGATACAGGAAAGGAAAAGTAGGAAGTCCCTGGGGCTAACCTCCAAAACCCATTAAGACAGGACCATTTATCAGCTTGTAGTCTCTTCCCCTACATATCAGAGTTTTCAGTTATCCTTCAAATAACCAAAAAGAAGGGCGGAGAAACACCTTCCCCACCCACTGGGCATGGGACGTCGCTCTCTTAAAGTGACTTCCTGCTGATTTGGGTCGTAGTAGACCTGTTTGGGGCCCGAACCCAAATGGGAAAAATGGTTAAAAATGTTAGTACACTCCTTTTATGTTCAGTCCTTCTGTTCTCAGCTGTTTAGATGACCTAGGTTTGGAGGCTACTTACAAAAGCCCTTCTCGATGCAGGCAAATTGTCCTTTGGGATCTCAAAATATATACACTAGAGCTGGTTTAGCTCCAAGGTGACAGAATGATTTCTTCTTTAACCCGGATTGAAAGATAACGCTTTGTATGTTGTCAGAAGGCCAAATTTGCTTCAGGAGAAGTACTACCTAGCCCCCCCCTTCCCCCCCAAAAAAAAAGAGGGCAATTGTCCTAGGGTTGGGATTGGGGCAGGGCTCTGTTCTTATCGTTCTAGGAGAATCAAAGCGTCCATTAGGGAAGCCCGGGGACGGCTGAACAGCGGAAACCTCAGCAGAGAGACAGAATCAGGCACCAAAGAGGACGAGTGACCCAGTTGATTCTGCCTGGCAGACTTTCTCAATAGCTGTCTCCATCGGGGGCCTGCAACCACCACAGCAATCCAATGTCACTATGCCCCGGCAGGAACCTCAGTGAAGCCTGCAAGATCAGCTTCTGCCTACAAACCCCTTAGGTCATCCAAACCGTTGAGTCGCATTTCTCTGATGATTAAGGATGATGAGCATTTCTTCAAGTGTCTCTCAGCCATTAGGGATTCCTCCTTTGTGAATTCTCTATTTAGCTCCGTCCCCCATTTTTGATTGGATTATTTGGTTTCTTGGCATTTAATTTCTTGCCCAGATGTCCCTCAACCAAAGAATGAATTAAAAAACTGTGGTACATCTACACAATGGAATATTACTCAGCTATCAAAAACAATGAAATTATGCAATTTGCAGCCAAATGAATGGGAGTAGAGAAGCTCATCCTGAGTGAGCTAACCCAGACTCAGAAGGATGCACATGGCATCTATTCACTTATAGTAGGATTTTAGCTATATAGTACAGGATATCGATACTACAACCAACACACCAAAGGGAACATGGATATAGACTTTTTATTTTTTATTTTATTTGTTTATTTGTTTTTTAGTTTTCTCTCCCTGGCAATGAGAAACTTTTCACTGGTGGTACTGCCTTGTAGGCCCCCAGTGTATGAGGAGGCTCTTGGCCCTCATATGACCTCTGAACTGGGATGAGGGACTGTTCTGTAGGGACACTCCACTCCAGAAGTGTGGGACGGAATTGTTAGCAGGTAAAAAAAAAAAAAAAATGAAATGTGAAGTTTCGGCCTTTTGCTACGAATTGTCATAAACTGTTTAGGATAATTAAGAAATGCAAACTAAAAGTCATGCAAGCTTGTCATTTTGTTAGGTACTATGACAGTCTATTACAGTAATTTTCTAAGCTAATCAGAAATCAAGTTGCTAAGAGACAAGCAACAGTTGTTTATCTAAATATAAGAGATATATATATGTTGTCTTCAAAAACCTCAAGAAATCTGCAGAATATAGCATTCAAAGATGTTTCCTTAACTTTAGATTTTTTGATATCAAGACATGTCAGCTCCTGACAGCACCCCCTATTCTACTCCAAGTAGAAGATGAGCATCGAAGAATCTCCAGTGGGAGATGATTGAATTAGTGGAAAGCCTATCTCTTGGCAAGAAAAACCCCTTGCTTCAACTATAAACAGAATGCTGTCCAAAAAGGACAAAACTTGGAAGCAGGTAAGTCGACAGCCTAGCTCTGCCAAGACAGGTTAGGCAAGTCCTTCATAATTCCTGCTCTACAATCAATATCTGTCTGAGAAATGGGGCCAAATGGCTGAAGATTGATGCTGTAATGTATGGAGAGAAAATGGGAACTGTCCAGGCAGCCACTGGTATGTCATTTCTTAGTTTTGGAATCTATGGGCCTTGTACTTCCTGTATAATCAGATATATGTATCCCTCTCAGGTCTCTGAGGTAGTTGAAAAATAGATAGCTAGAGTCTCATAGTTAAATTTTGAGTTGTTTAGGAATCAAGAGGGTGTTCTGGATCTAAGAAGATGTTTTTAAAATTGTGATGCAAGTAGGTATGAAAGCTGAGTTAGATATAGAACTTTAAACTCAAGGAGATGGTTAGATAGTAGAATGTCAAAGTCAGGTGCCAAATACATATGGACTGGACATTGGGAATGTATGCTAAGTCATATAACTCTCATAATTGTGGCCTATTTATTTCTGTTGTTTTGTATTGTATTTATTGTTATAAGAGAAAGAACCATTTGTTGAACTGAAAGGGGGAGCTGTTGGGAGGAAAAAGATATACCTTAAACTTAAAAAAAGGGAAGAGGATGGGGGATTGAAGGGGATAGGGTGGGATAGGGTGGGAGGGTGGGACTGGAGGAGGGAGTAGGGGGGAGATTGTGATTGAGATGTAACTTGAAGAAAAAAAATGTAAAAAGAAAAGGGGGATTCGTAAAACCTGAAATCTCCTTCTGTGTAACAATGAATACAGTAAGTAGCTTGTAAAAAGTCACAAAAGTGTTGGAAGAATTTGTAAATTACAATCTAATAATGAAATCATAACCAAAATATATGAAGTAATTAATTAAATCTACACCGTAGGAAAAAATATTCAATAGAAAATGCATAAAACCTGAATAGACATTTCTCTACAAAAACATATAATTATACAACCAGCATATGAAAAAGAAAATCCTATAGCAATCTGCAGAGAAATTGTGGTGTTTTGTCAACTCGACACAAACTAGAGTTACCTGTTTAGAAGGAATTTCAATTGACAAATTGCTTCCATCAGGTTGGCCTGTAGCTACAGCTACAGGGAATTTTCCTAACCAATGATTGATGTGGGAGCATCTAGCCTTCTCTAGGTAGTGCAACTCCTGGCAGGTGATCCTGCAATATACAAGAACGCAGGCTAAATGATCCATTGTGAATAAGCCAGTAAACAACATTACTCTGTAGTCTCTCCTACAGTTCTTGTCTTCAATTTCCTGCCCTGTGTTCTGTCTGGGGTGGACTAGAAACTGAAAATGAAATATATCCTTCTATCTCTCAAGTTGCTTTTTGTCTGTATTTTATCAAAGCCACAGAAAATCAAGCCAGAAAGGAAATGTAAATTTAAACTACAATAAGGTATCACCTATTAGAGTGGTCATTATTAAGAGGATAAATGGCTGCAAGTGATGGGAATGGTATGAAGTAAATCACAGCCTATACTCCAGGCACAGCCTTTGGAGTACATTATGAAGTTTCCAAATCCTTACCCAAACTGACAAGAAGGAAGAGGGAAAATACCCAAATCAGTAAAATCAGAAATGAAAAGGGAGAAATAACAATAGACATCTGAGAAATCCAGAGAATCTTTAGGTCTTACTTCAAAGATCTGTACTCCACAAAATTTGAAAACCTAAGCAAAATGGACAATTTTCTTGATAGATTCCACCTACCAAAGCTAAATCAAAATCAGGTTAACAAATTGAACAGTCCTGTAACCAGTAAGGAAATTGAAACATTCATTAAAAATATCCTAATCACCCCCCCCAAAAAAAAAGCCCAGGGCCAGATGGTTTCAGCACAAAATTCTAACAGACCTTCAAAGAAGAGCTAATACCAATACTCTTCAAACTCTTCCACAATATAGAAACAGAAGGAACACTGCCAAACTCATTCTATGAGGCCACAGTCACCCTGATCCCTAAACCACACTAAGACCCAACAAAGAAAGAGAACTTCAGACCAATTTTCCTCATGAACATAGACGCAAAAATACTTAATAAAATACTGGCAAATTGAATCCAAGAACACATCAAAAGTATCATACACCATGATCAAGTAGGCTTCATCCCAGAAATGCAATGGTGGTTCAACATATGAAAATCCATCAACGTAATTCACCATATAAACAAGCTGAAAGAAAAAAAAACCACATAATCATCTTGTTAGATGCTGGAAAAGCATTTGACAAAATCCAACACCCCTTCATGCTAAAAGTTGTGGAAAGAGCTGGCATACAAGGAGCACACCCAGAAATAATAAAGGTGATATACAGAAAGCCAGTAGCCAACATCAATTTAAATGGAGAGAAACATAAAGCATTTCCTTTAAACTCAGGGACAAGGCAAGGATGCCCACTCTCCCCATATCTCTTCAGCATAGTACTTGAAGTTCTAGCCAGAGAAATAAGACAACTAAAGGGGATCAAGGGGATACAAAGTGGAAAGGAAGAATTCAAATTATTCCTATTTGAAGATGATATAATAGTTTACATAAGTGACCCCAAAAATTCCACCAGAAAGCTAATACAACTGATACACATCTTCAGCAAGGTGGCTGGATACAAAATTAACCGAAAAAAATGAGAACCTCTTCTTTATACAAAAGATAAATGGGCTGAGAAAGAAATTAGGGAAACAACACCCTTCACAATAGCCACAAACAATATAAAATACTTGGGGGTAACTCTAACCAAGCAAGTGAAAGACCTGTACAACAAGAACTTCAAGTCCTTGAAGAAAGAATTTGAAGAGGACATCAGAAGATGGAAAGATCTCCCATGCTCATGGATAGGTAGGATCAACATAATAACAATGGCCATCCTACCAAAAGCAATATATTGATTCAATGCAATTACTATCAAAATACCAACACAATTCTTTACAGATCTAGAAAAACAATTCTCAACTTCATATGGAATAACAAAAAAAAAAAAAACCAGAATAGCTAAATCAATCTTGTACACTAGAAAAACATCAGGAAGTATCACCATCCCAGATTTCAAGCTATACTACAGAGCAATAGTAATAAAAATAGCATGGCACTGGTACACTGGTATAGAAACAGACCAGTGGATCAATAGAATCGAATTGAAGACCCAGAAATTAACCCACACACTTATGGTCACTTAATTTTTGACAAAGAAACAAAATCAGTAAAATGGAAAAAGGACAGCAGATTCATAAATGGTGCTGGTCTAACTGGATGTTGACATGTAAAAGAATGCAAATATACCCATACTTATCACCCTGCACAAAACTTAAGTCCAAATGGATCAGAGACCTTAACCTAAAGCCAGACACAGTAAATCTAATAGAAGAGAAAGTGGGGAAAAGCCTGGAACTCATTGCCACAGGTGAAAACTTCCTGAACAGAACACCAGTAGCTCAGGCTCTAAGACCAACAATTAATAAATGGGACCTCATGAAACTGTAAAGCTTCTGTAAGGCAAAAGACACTGTCACTCAAACAAAATGACAACCTACAGATTAGGAAAAGATCTTTACCAACCCCACATCTGACAGAAGGCTAATATCCATAATTTACAAAGAACTCAAGAAATTAAATGTCAAGAAACCCAATAATCCAATCAAAAATGGGGAACGGAGCTAAATAGAGAATTCACAAAGGAGGAATCCCTAATGACTGAGAGACACTTGAAGAAATGCTCAGCATCCTTAATTATCAGAGAAATGCAACTCAAGATGACTCTGAGATTCCATCACACACCTGTCAGAATGGCTAAGATCAAAAACACATATGACAGCACATGCTGGCGAGGTGGTCTATCTACACAATGGAATACTACTCAGCCACCAGAAACAACAAAATCATGCAATTTGCAGCCAAATGAACGAAACTAGAGAAGCTCATCCTGAGTGAGCTAACTCAGACTCAGAAAGAATCATATGGCATCTATTCACTTATAATCGGATTTTAGCCATATTGTACAACCAATGCACCAAAAGGAACAGTAACATAGACTTTGTTACATGTTAATGAGACACTTTTCCCAAGTGGTAGTGTCATGTAGGCCCCCAGTATATGAGGAAGCACTTAGCCTTCATATGACTGCTTAACTGTGGTGTGGGACTGATATGTAGGGACACTCCAATCTGGAGGAGTAGAATAGAAGGGAGGGGAGATAGAGGGCGGGAGGATTGGAAATAGGGTACTGTGATGGAGATGTAATTTGAAGTAATAAATAAACATTTTTTTAAAAAAGAAAATGAGAAATAAGTGAAAAACTCCTATTACCTGACATTGAAAATTCCTCCCAATAAAGCATGCCATTCAAATTGTAACTGTCTTTAATAAAGGATCATGTTAACTCTAAAAAAATAAAATCTAAAAACAGAAGCAGCTTAAGCTCCCAATCAGTCAGTACTGAAGATAAATCATTACTTACTTCAGCAGCATTCTTCACAATGTCCATGCTATATGTTCATCCATGTACCCAGCAACAAATGAATGTTCAACCTGTAGTACACTACAAAATAAAATGCTACTGTGGCATGAAAAAAAAAAAAGAATTTTACCATCGCTGATAATGGATAAACCCAAAGCACTTTGACCTTGCTAAAAAGGCGTGGCTGAGACAGATGTCACGATTCCACATGGAATCTACAAAAGTTGGTGGCATAGATACAGAGGACAGAATAGTGGCCTTCACGTTCCTGTGAGATCAGTTTGAAAAGTCATGGATATGATAGTCAAAGGTAAAGAAATTCAGTTAGACTCAAAACATCTGTTCAAGAGGTCTATTGTACAAACCAAAAACTATAAATATAAAAAATATTTGGTGGATATAAAGTGTTCACACAGCAATATGATATGAGGTAATGTATTATTCAGCCTTATTTAATCACATCAGAGTATTTATAATTTATTTTATCATGTCCTGCACCACAGAAAGTAAATATGTACATATATAATTTTATCATTCAATATATAATGAAGTAATAAGGAATTCATATTTTTTCTGTATCCTCAAAGTTATGAATACTTTATTTCACATCTTTTGCAAAACTGCATGATGTTGCTCATTGTTGTAAATTGCATTTTTATTACAGAGTTTTTTAAATTTTATTTTATTTTTTATTATTGTAGGTTTTATTTACTGTTTCCTGAAATTCCCAATACTCTTGGGCAGCTTGTTGTATGTAGTGTGTCTTTTACTTTCAGATTGTTCTTTGCTATACTAATTTGAAATTTTTTAAACATAATCTAGTAGTGCTGGGGATATGAGTCAATCAGTAAAGTGTTTGTCACACAGATTTAAGAGGTGAGTTTGGGTCTGCAGCATCCATGTGAAAAGACGGTCACAACAGTGTAGCTTGTGAAGCTATGCATTTTTGTATTAAACATTATTTTCAAGTCTGTAAGATGACAGAACTAATGCCTCCCCTGAACCAGCAAATAGAGGCTTTATAATCCCTCCTTCTCCACTGGGAATATGTCGAGGATTTGACCTTGTTTACTATCATCTTTAATTTTCCTACTTCATCAAGATGGACAACATGCCTGCTTATTGCGTGTCTTACATGCAGTCTTAGCCATTATAGCTAAATTTTTGACTAATATCTTGTCAATATCCAATAACCACAGCATGGAACTATAACGTTGTTTCCTTCTCATTTTTGTCACTTGGGAATTATGGGACATTTTCTTTCTTAATTTCTTGCTATGCAAGATGATCAAATTTTCCAGTTGAATTAATTAATTTTCAAATTAAACTAATTCTATGAACACACTTCATTCCTATAAAACTTGGTCAGAGATTGGGAATGTTATTGGTTTTTCCCATTACCTAATCTTGTATAATTTAAACCAAATTATTTTTTAATATCAAAGAATGGAGCATTCTAGTTGTCTGGATTTCATTTGATGAAGACATAACTTTTTGCTGAAGAAACCAAAAGCTAGAATTCACAGAAAGCACATTTATAAGCTATATTCAATGCTATAATACATGTCACAACAAGACAAGTTTAGAAGAAATGATGACAGGATTCAGCAGGTAAGGGTGCTTGCCAAAAGACTGTCAGCTTGAGTTCAAGAGAACCCACATAGCAGAACGAGTACAGGGAATCCTGTTCATCCTCTGAACTCCACATATGTACTCTGACACACAACACACATGCTCGCACACACACAGAGACTCACACAGATATACACACAGACACACATAAACCCACGTGCAAGTAAGCATCTATGCACAGACACACATGCACAACACACAGAGACTCACAGACACACACACACACACACACACACACATATATATATACACACACACATAGACATAAACACACTCTTATACATTTACAAATACAATCTGATACGTGCATTTACTCTCTATCTTTGTCTCTCTCTCTCTCTCTCTCTCTCTCGTGTGTGTGTGTGTGTGTGTGTGTGTGTGTTTTACTGATTGGGACTGGAACTGGGTCATTTATCAGGTTGTTCATCCTGGCACTAGCCTGATTCTCCCTCTCATCATCCTCAATAATTGTCTGTACCTCTTCATCTAGTACTGGGACCTTGTGAGATTTTTTTCCATCCATGTTGACATGTCAAACAGTGTTGTATTTTTAAAGTCTTGCTTAAGCAACCATATTAGTGAGATTCCATGTGTGCAGCTTCTTTGCTACATATAGAAGATGCCATCTCACAAGATTTTCCCTATGCTATTTTACCACCTCTATGCAGTCTTCACACTTGAATTATATTCCCTCATATCCATGCTCTATTTACTATACAGTAGGCCTGCTGAGCTTCCTTCTGAATCTCAGAAGCTCTCAGGTATCCTAAATCAAGATTTTATACTCTTTCCTCTCCCTGTGGCAACTCGATCTCCCAACAACACATACGCTATCTTCTTTCTCATTAGCTGAGTTTCAGTTACATGTATTTAATGCTTAGCAACCACAGTAGAAGGCAAGCCTCAGGAAAGAAGAAATGTTCTCTATTTATTGCTATGTCTCCAGCACTTCAAAACCCACCAAATAAAAATGAGGATTCTCTGCAAATGACTGCTAAATAAAGATTAATTTGGCCTCTTGTAAACATCTGAGCCTTCGCTAGATCCCAAAGCCTTTAAATCAATACCAAAAGATGAACATTCTTCATTTAAGGGCAGTACTGCAATAAAGGTGAGCACAGTGAGATCTGCAATAGTCCCAGTGGACTCACAGTTCTGACAGAGAGTAGAAAGAAATCATTTTATAAATCGGAAATGAGAAAGGGATACTTTGAATTTAAGGAGTATAAAGGTAAATTTTATTTTAAAATTTAATTTTAAAATGAAATTTATTTTAAAAATGAAAATCTTAAATTTTCATTGGGTTGGTTTTAGTTTGCAACTTCTCTGCAATCAAGATGACATATACTAAATTTCATGTACATCAGTTTATATCTAGGATACCTAGTTGTGGCATATTGAAAATATCAGAGTTCAAACAACTCTGATATTCACCTTCAATTTGTCAATAATATAATGTCACAGAAAGCAAATGAATAAACCTACATCATTATTATCTTCATCATTATCAATATATGTTAGAATTTTAAAATTGTATCTGAGGAATTGTTCAGTCAGAATGAATACAGACAGCAAAAGGAACTCAAGAGAGTACACACAGGCTCACACACACACACACACACACACACACACACACACACACACTGGCACACACATATATATTATATATTTTTGTGTACAAATACATAAATATATTAATGCATATGTACATATATATACGTATTAATGATAGCAGAACATACACATACATACAGAAATACATATGTACACACACACATATATATGTATATATATAAAATCTGAATTTTCTAAATGCACTGCAAAATAAGTACCTTTTATTTATATGCATATTCATGTGCATGGAGAAATCCACTTTAACATAACTGAAAACTGTCTTCACACCATGGGGAAGCACTGAGTAGAGGGTACGCATTTTTAGGCCTGATTCTGACTGCTCTCCTGTAGCATCACCATCCTGTCATCCAGCCACATGTGCCTTCTGATGCAGATCAGCATGCATATGCATAGCCATATGTTTCTTCCTTATGAGGCTCTTCATCTCCTCCTTCCCATCCCATTCCTTGTATTCCACACATTGTATTTCACTCATCGCACCGTTAGCCAAACATAAGAAAAACTGTTGCTCTCCAGAGGGAAACAGAAGTGCTTGGGACACATGAGGCTTGACCTGTTCTGACCTTGTATGCCACTATTGTGCTTCTGAGTGACTTCTCTGATGTCATCAGAGAGGATAAATTAGTGTTTTTCTCTGCTTTGTGAGTTGGAGTGTAGGCTGAAGTTCTTTGCCACCCCTTCACTTTTCAAATGAATTAAGGTTCTTAGAATAACCTAGAGGAATTCAGTTTTGGATGTGTTTCTAGCAGCTTTGTCTGCAATGTAGGTGATCTAAACTGCTAGGATACCCAAGAGAGTGCTGGTGAGAAATGCCATCTGAGTCATTGTCACCCAAGAGATTCAAGTGTGAAATGTAGGGCGGGGTCTGGTGGGAAGGGAACAGGACAAAAGAGAAATGTGAAGAGTCCTGGAGACACTTCTCTTCCTCCAGGACCACAGAAACTACATACATACTTAAATAAGAAATTATTCTGTCCTCTATTGAAGGAACACCACTCAGGAAACACTGCTGCCCCCAAGAGCAAAATGCCATGTGGGTTTATACAAAAAAGGAAACTTCTAGAAGAAAACTAAATGGTAAGAAATGACTCACAGATTTATGCCAAAATTCTCAGTTGACATGAAGAGTCTAAAATGCCTCTATATAACTTTTAGGGACCAATGTAAAAATAAAATAAGGTTTTCTTTAAATACAAAGCAGAAAATTTTATACCAAAGTACAAATTAAAATGTTTTTCCTTTTTTCTGTGCTCTTGTTCTTAATCTATGGATGTTCATGTTACTGGATGCTTAATATCATACTAAATGAAGAAATAATAGATTATTGAATGACTAGCATGTATTTTATCATTTTATTTTTGTGTAATGCCATTTCAAAACTATTTAAACTCATTTAAGAAACCCTAAAATTACATAATTTAGATTAGATATTCCACCTTATACATGTAATTGTATCTTTGTCTTTCAAGAACATTGGAAGCATTGCATGCAATTAACTCTTTTCAGTGCTAAAATTTGAACTGAAGTGCTCTGCCTAATAGACAAAGATGCTGCCATGTTGTATGACCTTAATCCTAGATTGCTTGATGCACACATATTTATCAGCATTCTATCATTTTCATGTTGATGAATCATGAAAGGGAGAAAAACAGAACTATGGAGTATCCTATATTCCCCTTTCTGTTACAACATTAGACTTAGTGGTAGACTAACACAGGGAAATGATAGGATACTCTTCAACATTCCTAAAGGAAGAAAATAATGTTACAACCTGAATTAAGTTTAAACATATTATGTTAAGTGAAATGAGCTAGAAAACTACAAATCCTATATGACATTTATATGAAAAATATGAAATAGTCATCCATAAAATCAAATAGTTCCCAGGAACTGAGAGAAAAGAAAGTAAGCTAGCTATTTCAAAGTGTATAAAGGTTCATTCATACAAGAATAACAAACTCTAGAAGCCTTATATATAATGTCTACCTGTGGGTAATCATAATAAGTTATGTGTGTAAAGTTTTCTAAGGGATAAATCACATATTAAATACTCTGGTAGTAGGAGGAGGGAAAAAGGAAGAAAGATAAAGTACAGAAACTCAGTTAAAAATGTGGTCTTTTAGCAATGAAGAAAGACACAGTAACTGGAGGTCTGGGGCAACAAGCCTGATTCTGGTAGATCCAACAAGCTATGCTCAGTCACCCTTCCTAATACACTAATGAAATAGTCTCAGTCACCCATTCCAATACACTAATTAAATAGACATGCAATGAGAAAGCACACAGGAGATTTAATCAATATGCATTTGAAAGAGGAACAGATGAAGGTGTCCACTGTCCCAAAGTTTGTGTGCTGGGTACTAACATTAGTTGTAGGCTTAATCAGAGAAAATATTAGAACAGTGGTGGGGACAAGATGTATGAAAAGTTCAGTAGTCCTGGGCAAGGTATAGTCTGGCTGGTCATTGTATGTTCTGGTGCTACATGGTGCTCTAAAGAGTCCTTATTACTTGAAGGGCCAAGCTGGTTCTCAGGAGACAATTACTCATACTCCAGGTGCTAGGTCACCATTGAAGATAACTAAATGCCCTCTTCTGTGGAATGTTCTGTCCTGTGAGGCCCTCATGTTCCTAGAATCCAAGGTGACTTCTGGAATCTATTGTGTCTGAGGGTTTAGGTCCATGACTAGAGCTTTAAAGTATACTTTTATGGTCTGGAACAAGGCACTATACTAAGATGACAAATGCTGTGGTTATATTTATCTTTGTTCTTTCAGTCTTCAAAGGGAATGATCTGTTACGTATATAATGAAAGGTGTTGAATGGATAAATACATGAACATAGTATTATGAAAACACTTTCCTGAAATATTAGAGGCAGATTATTGAAAGTGTTCTGTGTTTTAGGACACTTTTTCTACCATGAGCCAGAGAGGGCTTGCAGAAGGCATCTGGCACATTCAACTGTCTGAAACAGTTTGAAATAAACCCACTGGGTTTGGCATATGGAATATGTAGTCAGAATGGCCCATGTGAGTGAACTGAGCATTATTTTAAGATTTATGAGAAACCTTTGATATGATTTCATGAAGTACAAGAACATATTTTTATGGTCTTTATAAGGATCAGAAAACTATTCCAATAAAAAAAGCATGACTTCTGGGAGGAAGAGAAAAAATTTAAGACATTTTCTGTGGCACACATGATAAAGTTTAGCTATGAAAAATTATAGAAGGGTAGAAAAATATGTATATTAAGATATCTTTGGGAAATAAAATATATAGGATTTGAATGTGGATGTCTTTTGAGGTTTCTTGAAAGTATTTATCTTGTGTTCATACATCAAAATACCAAGAGCACATTTTAAAGTGTCTATTTATTATTATAATAAGTGCTTCTGTTTGTGACATGTGTTCATGCTTGCCTGTTTCTGACATGTGTTTACATGCTTGCATGCTATAGCACATGTGTGGAAGTCAGAGGACAACTTTGTGGAGCTGGTTCTCTCTATCTTTTAAAATTTAAATATTTTTAAACTTTTTGAGATCATAAGTAAATAATGTAGTTCTTCCCTTTCGTCCCTCCAAGCCCTCCCATGAAATCTCCCTTTTATCTCTTTCAAACTCATAACAATAATGACGGAGGCTGTAAAAAACAGGTAGAAATAGATCAGAGATGACTCAATGGACCAAGACTGACAACCTTAGTTGAATCCCAAGTAACCACATAATGAAAGGAGAAAATCAGTTCCCTTAGTTCGTCATCCAACATCTAAACTCATGTTGTGTCACATGTATGTCACACACACACACACACACACACACACACACACAGACACACAGTAAAAATATACAAGATAGGTAAGCAAGTGATCAAGTGTGTCCTGCAAACTTCAGAGTAGTTCCTTGTCCAGGCTCAGGATCAATTTACCACTTGATAAATGGTTCCAATTCTAACAAGGTGAGGACACAGTAATGCATCTTTGTATGTCATTTGGGGAACAGAATGGACTGTCAAAAGTAGCAATAATGATTATACTTAATGTGTGTACCAAAATAAGGATAAGGGTTGTAGGCAACCCACTTGACCATCTAAGCACAACAATGAAAACCAGGAAATATGAAACAATGAAAGCCAGCAAAAGGATGGTGAAATTCTGTCCATAAGCAAACAAACAAACAAAAAACAACAAAAACCAAGGCTTTCACTGAAGATGGTTCACCCATTAAGAGGGCTTGCTGCTATTCTATAGGATCCATGCTTGCTTTCTGGAGCTCTCTTTTGGCAGTACAGCCACTTATAACAACAACTCCAGGGCATCTGTTACCTTATTCTGACCTATGCAAGTACCAGAACCCAAGTGAAACACACACACACACACACACACACACACAAAGTGAGACAAATACACACACACACACACAAAATAAATATCTGAATAAAGTTAAAAAGTAAAACCTGTGAAATAATATAAAAGGAGAAGAAAAATGAAGTTTACTACTGCATTTTAGAAATATAATGTACTCTAGATAGGAATGTGATTGAAATAATTCATATTACATAGTAATGTATGAATAAATTGATAAATTATCAAGGACAAAAACACACTGAATGAGAAGTATGTTTCTCTCTCTGTTATAGTGATAGCGTATATGTACATATGCATGGGAGTACATGGCCTGTGCATGCCCAGGGGACAGAGAAGATCAAGTATTCTATTCTGTCATTCTCAGCTCTATTCCCTTTAGACAGGATTTCTAACTGAACATCAATATAGGGTGGTGGTCATCAAGCTGCCATAATATTTCTTAGTCCTCTGACTATAATCACCTCTTACATCATATGTGAGTACTTGAATCTGAACTTAAATCTTAATTCTATACAGAGAGCAATATTACCATCTGAGCCATATCTCTGGACCCTTCAGTCATACTCCTATACTACCATAATCTGTGTACTAAGTCAGAAGAAATGAACCTTCTGCCTTTTGCTAAATTTTCCAAAATTTTCATTGATAGGTTTAGGGAACCATGTCATATTGGCATTTAAATTAAAAACAAAACAAACAAACAAAAAAACCTTGACATTAAGGAAGACGTAATCAAAAACTATAAAAGAATACTGATTATCAGTTTAGTCTTTGTAGAAAAAGACAGAATACTTAAGCTGTTAGTTTAAGTACTTAACAAAAACCTATTCTGACAGTAAAGTAAGAATTAAAGAAAGAAATGAATAGCAGGAAAATTTATCATGCATCTGTATCCTTACAGCTGTAAGGGGTCATTAGGACTCCTACGTATGAGTTAGCTAAAGGAAGGAGTCTTTATTAGAGCACATTTATTAGAATGAGTTCTAAGAAATGGTAAGAGGGATTAAGGGCCACAGCCATATTTACCTCACTATTCTCCTCATCTCCAATATTGGCTGATGAAATTAGAAGTCATAGATCAAAAGAACATGTTAATATTGCATGCAAGGCCATTCTGTCTCCAAACAGAGCTATATGGAGGACACATTTGGAGGGCTGAAACAGAGACACATTGTAAGTATCCTCTTTAATGAGATCATAAATGTAGTTCCCTGGTTTATTGTGCAACTCAATTGAATAAATATTTATTCAGTGTAGAGTTGGTGCAAGGTACTATGGTGCATGTGTTGGAGAAAAGTCTTGAACATTGGTTCTCAGAGGCTGATTTCAGTGCTTGGAGATCTGCTTATCACCCTTTCTGAGGAACTCTCTGATTGGATAATAAAAGTTGCCCATGGCAATTTAGCTTGGCAGAGTGAGAATAGGAAGGCAAGAGTTCCTGGGAGGAAGAACAGAACCCTGGGTTTACACAGAGAAAACTCCCCACCAGAACTCAGAAGTAGAAGGACATCTTGGTGTGAGCTCTGAAGGTATAGCAGGCCACGTGGCTGGTTAGGATTAGGTTGTTGAATTCCAGTTGAGAGTCTCTGGAGCTAAGGCCTAACTTTTGAAACATTAAATGGTCTTGGTGTATTTAATTATTGAGAAAAAGTCCACCACAGGTTTCAGGCTTCCAGCTAAGGTGGGTCAGGCATGCCAGGCCTACAGGCTTCCTACCACAGGCCTCCAGCCAATGCATACCTACAGGTTTCCCACCAGTCCACTGCCTGCTGCTCTGCTGGGCTAATATAACAGTTTATAGTTATTAATAAATATCTTTGTTAACAAGGTTGTAGTTTCATATGTGTTAAAAGAAGAAGAAGAAGAGGAGGAGGAGGAGGAGGAGGAGGAAAACGAGGAGGAGGAGGAGGGGGAGGAGGACGAGGATGAGGAAGACGAGGAAGAAGAGGAAGAGTAAAAAGAAGAGGAGGATAAGTAATTCTAAGGTTATGCCCAGGAGCAGAGAAGTAGCCAAGGGAATACAGTATGACATCCAGAAAAAAGTGGAAGAAGAGTAGTTTAAAAGCAGAATATGGCAATCAAAGATGTTTTCTTAAATTAAGATTTTTTGATATCGAGACATGTCAGCTCCTGAGAGCACCCCCTATTCTACTCCAAGTAGAAAATGAGCATCGAAGAATCTCCAGTGGGAGATGATTGAATTGGTGGTAAGCCTTTCTCTTGACAAGAAAAACCCCTTGCTTCAACTGTAGACAGACTGCTGTCCAAAAAGGACAAAACTTGGAAGCAGGTAAGTCAACATCCTAGCTCTGCCAAGACAGGGTAGGTAAGTCCTTCATAATTCCTGCTCTACAATCAATGTCTGTCAGAGAAACGGGGCCAAACGGCTGAAGATTGATGCTGTAATGTATGGAGTGAAAATGGGAACTGTCCAGGCAGCCACTGGTATGTCATTTCTTAGTTTTGGAAGCTGCAGGCCCTGCACTTCCTATACAATCAGATATATTTATCCCTCTCAAGTCTCTGAAGTGGTTGAAGAATAGATAGCTAGAGTCTCATAGTTAAATTTTGAGTTGTTTAGGAATCAAGAGGGTGTGCTGGATCTAAGAAGATATTTTTAAAATTGTGAGGCAAGTTAGTATGAAAGCAGAGTTAGATATAGAACTTTAAACTCATGGAGATGGTTAGATAGTAGAATGTTAAAGGCAGGTGCCAAATACATATGGACTGGACATTGGGAATGTATGCTAAGCCATATAACTCACATAATTGTGGCCTATTTATTTCTGTTGTTTTGTATTGTATTTATAGTTATAAGAAAAAGAACCATTTTTTGGACTGAAAGGGAGAGCTGTTGGGGGGAAAAAGAAATACCTTGAACTAAAAAAAAAAAAAGGGAGAGGATGGGGGGTTGGGGGGGGGGAGGGTGGTGGAAGGGTGGGACTGGAGGGGGGAGTAGGGAGGGGATTGTGATTGAGATGTAACTTGAAGAAATAAAAAATAAATTATTAAAAAAGTGGAAGAGTAATTTAAAACAGGCAAACAGTTTAATTAATGTGTTCAAAAATCATAAGACCATGCTATGCAAATTGTTATGGGATGAAAATTTTTGCAAAGTTTATTTTGTGGTTGTTTAAGTCAACTCTTAACCACAGTCCTTTATGTTGTGCAAGTAAAAGAGAGGCTGTTCAGGCTAAAGAGATACTTTTTGAAGTAAGATAAAATAATTGCTAACTGCATTCTAAATATTTACAATTATCCTATAGATGAGTATAATTCTCAACCCACCCATCAATGAAACTTCTTTTTGGAACAGATATAGATAACAAAAAAATTACGAATGATCAAAATGCAAGAAACATGAGAGCATGTGGTACCAACCATCTACTGATACAACTAGAACACAATTTCTGGACCTAATAGTCAAGGATCATTGCAGAAGTAGAGATTGAAAGGTTGCAAGATCCAAAGGAATAGGAAGTTTGTTATGAGATCTCCTAGAAATGTCAGAGAAACTTTACTCATGAAGTCTCAACAGAATGACTGGGTAAACCTAGACTTAACAAACAAGATACTAATAGACATACTAGCATGATAGAAGGCAAACTCTTAGACTTCAATCCTAGACAAAGAACTTCATGCAACTACGGAATGCTGCAGGAATTCTGAAGATATGATTGGATACATGTAGTCTTTCTCTGAGAAAGGTACAAAAAAAAATGTTTATCGAGTACCAAATGTCCAGCCGTGAAAAACTACCTATACAAGTGTATTATTAGGGGTGGGCAGGTTATGTACATATTGTGTGTGTGTGTGTGTGTGTGTGTGTGTGTGTGTGTGTGTGTGTGTGAAATAACAAAGAAAAGAAGGCCATGCATTTGAAAGAGAGCCAGGGTAAAATATATTAGAGGGTTAGAGGAAGAAAAGGGAAAGGGAAAATTATATAATTACATGGTAATTTCTAAAAATAACTAAAATCTAGATTGAAGTCAGGCATGGTAGTGCATACCTTTAAATCCAGCATTTGGGAGGCAGAGGCATGTGGATCTTTGAGTTCAAGGATTATAGAATGAGTTCCAGACAGCAAGGTTGCACAAAGAAACCTTGTTTTGAAACACCAAAAAAAAAATAGCTAAATTGAAGATGCAAAAATAAAGAATGAAAGTTTTCCATTTAAGTTTTGAAGAAATCTGACAGAAAAATCATACAATTTACCCCAATTTTAAAGTATCATCTATATAACAGACATTTTGCTGCATACTGAAGATGCACTGCAATGAAATAATAACCTTAGTTTTCATGAAATTAGCAATCTCTGGGTGAAGACACATAAGTGGTAAGACATTTGAAGTATAGGTTGATGAGAATTACTATGGAGAAAGTAAATGTGCTATAGGAACATGAACAGGTAAGATAGAAATCAAAGACATATTTCACAATACATTTTTCTGTAGGGATATTCTAAATAGAAGTTATGTAATAACCTGAAAATGATGAGTCTGAGTAATATATGGAAAGCAACAGAGAGCAGAAGAGCTTTTCAGAAAGAAGTTGTGGGTATTCAAAATTTTGGAGACTTAGAACTGTGTCAGGATGGTACTTTCAGATAAAGGCAAAAGACTTAGTATTACTGAAGTTCAGAAAAAAATGCCAAAGTCAAAGGAAAAACAAAGAACTTGGTCCATGAGGTTTAACAATGGCCAGGATATGATAGGAGTACAAGAGTATCTTATGTTTCACTGAAGTGGATCTCAACCCTCCTAATGCTGCAACCCTTTAACAAGGTTAACAAGGTTGTAGTTTCATATGTGTGAAGAAAAAGAAGGAGGAGGAAGAGGAGGAGGAGGAGGAGGAGGAGGAGGAGGAGGAGGAGGAGGAGGAGGAAAGGACAAGTAATTCTAAGGTTATGCCCAGTAGCAGAGAAGTAGCCAAGGGAATACTGTATGAAATTCAGAAAAAAAGTGGAAGAAGAGTAGTTTAAAACAGGCCAACAGTTTACTTAATAAGTTCAAAGATCACAAGTCCATGCTATGCAAATTGTTCTGAGATGAAAAAATTTGCAAAGTTTATTTTGTGGTTGCTTAAATCAAATCTTAACCACAGTCTATTATGTTGTTTAAGGAAAACCATAAAATCAATCTTGCTGCTACTTTATTTTGTTACTCTTATGACTCATAATGTAAATGCCTAATATGCAGCCTATCAAATATGCGACCCAAGTGAAAGGGTCATTGGACTCCTAAAATTGTCACAGCCAATAGGTTGAGACATACTGACTTAAAGTGTCCTAACAATAAAGGAAAATCTAACCAGAAGTGTGGCCTTACATCCATTTTGACACCTTTTTCAATGAACAGAAAGAGGTGAACATAGAGCAATTCAGGCAAGAGCTGTGGATGACGAGGTCAAGAGTTTGAATGAGTTTCATGAAAATGCGAGTTAAAAATTAAGATATATACATATATAATATTTGATAATAGATTTTTATATGCTTTTTCAAGGCTTTAAAAAATCGTTGTGGGGCTGTAAAGATAACTCAGCAGTTAAGAGCAGTGGCTGTTCTTCCAAAGGACCCTGGTTCAAATCCTAGCACCCACATGGCAGTTCACAGTTGTCTGTAATGTCTGGGAGTGGTGGGGCATGCCTTTAATCCCAGCACTCAGGAGTCAGAGGCAGGTCGATCTCTGTGAGTTCAAGGCCAGTCTAGTCCACAGCGTGAGTTCCAGGACAGCCTGGGCTATTACATAGAGAAACCCCATCTCAAAAAAACCAAAAAAAAGTTTTATTAATATTTGTTTTCAAGTTACATCTCCATCAAAATTCCTTCCCTCTTCTCCTCTAGGTCACACCCTCACTCCCTCCCTCTTCCTCATCTCTCTCCTCTCCTTCTCCTTGGATGAGAGAAACCCCCACATATCAAACCCCCTCAGTTCATTAGTCTCATGAGGACTAAGAACTTCATCTTGTACTGGGGCTTGATGTCACAGTCCATCTAGGGTAAGGTGTTCCACTAACAAACAATAGGGTTTATCACTCACTGCTGGGTAGTATTTTTTATAGGATAGTTATGCTAGGTTTCTGTCTGTTTGGGTCTGTGGTTGTAGGATAGTTGTCCTATGCTATATGGTTAATATCCACTTATAAGAGAGTAAATACCATGTGTATCTTTCTGGGTCTGAGTTAGCTCACTTAGGATGAGTTTTTCTAGATCCATCCATTTGGTTGCACATTACATGATTTCCTAGTTTCTGATAGCTGAGTAGTATTCCATTGTGTAAATGTACCATAGGTTTTTTTTTTTTAATCCATTCTTCAGTTAAAGGATATCTTGGTTGTTTCCAGTTTATGCCTATTACAAATAAAGCTCCTATAAACATGGTTGAGGTGATGTCCTTGTAGTTTGGTGGAGTATCTTTTGGATATATTCCCAGGAGCGCTATGGCTGAGACTTGAGGTAGAACTATTTCCAATTTTCAAAGATATCACCTGATTGATCCAAAGTGGTTGTACCAGCTTGCATGACAACCAGCAATTGAGGAGTGTTCATCTTTCTCCACAACCTCGACAGTATGTGCTATCTCTTGAGGTTTTTTTTTTTTTTATCTTACCCATTCTGAGGGGTGTAAGAATTCTGAGTCATTTTGAGTTGCATTTCTCTGATGACCAATGATGTTGATCATTTCTTCAAGTAACTCTCGCCCTTTAGATATTTCTCTTTTGTAAATTCTCAGTTTAGTTCAGTACCTAATTTTTTTATTGGATTATTTGGTTTGTTGGTGTTTAATTTCTTGAGTTCTTTACATACTTTTATATTAGCGCTCTGTCAGATGTGGGGTTGGTGAAGATATTTTCCCAATCTGTAGGCTAATATTTTGTTCTAATGACACTATATTTTGCCTTAAGAAACTTTTCAGTTTCATAAGTTCCCATTTATTGATGCTTGGACTCAGAGCCTGAGCTGTCTGTATTCTGTTCTGCAAGGTGTCACCTGTGCCAATGGGTTTGAGACTCTTCCCGACTTTCTGTTATATATTAGATTTAGTGTGTCTGGTTTTACGTTGAGGTATTTGATCCACTTGGACTGATATTTTGTGCAAGGTGATAAATATGGCTTTATTTGTATTTTTTCTAAGTGCTGACATCCAGTTAGACCAGCACATTTTGTCAAAGATGCTTTCATTTTTCCATTGTATGGTTTTGAATTCTTAATAAAAAATTGACTATTGGTGTGTGAATTTATTTCTGGGTTTTAAATTTAATTCCATTAATGCATCAGTCTGCTTCTATGCCACTAACATGCTATTTTATTACTATTGCTCTGTAGTATAGCTTGAAATCAGGGATGTTGATACCTCCAGATATTGTTTTATTGTAAAAATTGATTTAGCAATTCTGGGTTTTTTGTTTTTCCATATGAAATTGAGAATGGTTCTTTCAAGGTTTATAACGAACTGTGAAGGTATTTTGATAGGAATTGTACTGAATCTGTATTTTACTTTCAGTAGGATGGTAATTTTTATTATTTTGTTCTTACTTATCCATGAGCATGGGAGTTCATTCCATCTTTTGATAGCTTCTTCAATTTCTTTCTTTAGGGACTTGAAGTTCTCATCATACAGGTCTTTCACTTGCTTGGTTCGAGTTACTCCCAGGTATTTTATATTATTTCTGGCTATTGTGAAGGATCTTATTTCACTAATTTCTTTCTAGGCCTATTTATATTTTGTGTAAAGAAGGGCTACTGATGTTTTAGAGTTAATTTTGTATCTAGCCACCTTGCTGAAGGTGATTATCATCCATAGGAGTTCTCTGGTGGAATTTTTGTGGTCATTTATATATACTATTGTATCATCTGCAATAGGGATACCTTGCCTTCTTCCTTTCCAATTTGTATTCCCTTGATATCATTTAGCTGTATTATTGCTCTAGCTAAAACTTCAAGCACTATGATGAAGAGATATGCAGAGAGTGGGCAGCCTTGCCTTGAGATTTTACTGGAAATGCTTTAAGTTTCTCTCCATGTAGTTTGATGTTGGCTATGACTTGTGGTAAATTGCCTTTATTATGGTTAGGTATGGTCCTTGATCTCTCCAAGACTTTTAACATGAAGGCATATTGGATTTTGTTAAATGCTTTTTCAGCACTCAATGAAGTGATAATGTGTTTTTTTTTTATTTCAGATCGCTTATATGGTTGATTATGTTGATGGATTTTTGTATATTGAATCAACCCTGTATCCCTTGGATGAATCCTACTTCATCATGATGTATGGTACTTTTGATGTGTTCTTGGATTCAGTTTGCAAGTATTTCATTTAGTATTTTTGCATCCATATTCATAAGGGAAATTGGTCTGAAATTCTCTTTCTTTGTTGGCTCTTTGTGTGGTTTAGGTATCAGGGTGACTCTGATCTCATAGAATGAGTTTGGCATGTTCCTTCTGCTTCTATTTTGTGGAAGAGTTTGAAGAGTGTTGCTCTTAGCTTTCTTTTAAGGTCTGGTAAAATTCTGTACTGAAATCATCTGGCCTTGGGCTTGTTGGTTGGAAGATTTTTAATGACTGCTTCTATTTCCTTAGGGGTCATAGTACTGTTTATTTTGTTTACATGATCTTGATTTAACTTTGGTAGATGGAATCTATCAAGAAAGTTGTCCATTTCACTTAGGTTTTCCAATTTTGTGGAATATAGTTTTCTAAAGTAAGACCTAATTATTCTTTAGATTTTCTTGATGTCTGTTGTTATTCCTCCCTTTTCATTTCTGATTTTGTTGATTTGGATATTTTCCCTCTGTTATTTAGTTAGTTGGGCCATTTAGTTGATTTTCTCAAAGAACCAGGTCTTGGTTTCATTGATTCTTTCAATTGTCCTCTTTGTTTCTAATATATTGATTTTAGCTCTGAGTTTGATTATTTCCTTCCATCTACTCCTATTTGGTGTGTTTACTTTTTGTTCAGGTGTGCTTTTAAGTTGCTCATATGGGTACTCTCCAATTTCTTTTTGGAGGCACTTAGTGCTATGAACTTTCCGTTAACACTGCTTTCATTTTGTCCCATAAATTTGGGTATTTTGTGTTTTGATTTTTCAATGAATTCTAAAAAGACTTTTTCTTTTTTAATTTCTTCACTGACCCAGAGGTCATTGAGTAGAGAGTTGTTCAGTTTACATGAGTTTGCAGGTTTTCTGTTGTTCCTGTTATTGTTGAAGTCTATCTGTATTCTATGATGGTTTGACAACAGCAGAATGCTGAATTTTGTTTTTGTATCCATTCTACTAGTGTGTGTCTTTTTATTGGGGAATTGAGTCCATTGATGTTGAGGGACATTAATGACCAGTGATTGTTAATACCTATCATCTTGATGTTAGTGGTGGTAGTGTGTGAGTGACCTTCTCTTCTTTTGGTTTTGCTATCGTAGGGTTATTTGCTCCTTGTGTTATCTTTGGGGTAGTTAATCTCCTTGGGTTGGAGTTTTCCTTCTAGTATTTCCTGTAGGACTGGATTTGTGCATAGTTATTGTTTGAATTTATTTGTGTCATGTACTATCTTGATTTCTCCATCTATGTTGATTGAAAATTTTGGTAGTTATAGTAGTCTGGGCTGGCATTTGTGGTCTTTTAGGGTCTGCAAGACATCTCTCTAGGCCCTTCTGGCTTAAGGGTCTCTAATGAGAAGTCAGGTTTGATTCTGATTTGTCTGCCATTATATGTTACTTGGCCCTTTTTCCTTGCAGTTTTCAATATTTTTTTTTTATTCTGTACATTTAGGGTTTAGATTACTATGTGATGGGAGGATTTTCTTTTATGATCTAATCTATTTAGAGTTCTGTAGGCTTCTTGTATGGTTATAGGCATCTCTTTCTTTAGGTATGAGAAATTTTCTTCTATGATTTTGTTGAAGATGTTTTCTGGTCCTTGGATCTTAGAGTTTTCTCTTTCTATTCCTATTATTCTGAGGCTTCATCTTTTCATAGTGTTCTTGATTTTCTGAAAGTTTTACGTCAGGATTTTTTTTTTAGATTTCACATTTTCTTTGACAGATGTATCAATTTCTTCAATTTTATCCTCTGTGCCTGATATTCTTTTTCCCATCTCTTATATTCTGTTGGTTATGTTTGTGTCTGTAGTTCCTTTTCTTTTTCCTAGGTTTTCCAGTGCCATGCATGTGTCAGCTTGTGTTCTCTTGATTGTTTCAACATCCCTTTCAGGTCTTGAAACATTTTATTCCTTTCTATCTCCTGTTTAACTATATCCTGCAATTCTCTAAGTGCTATATTCACTTCTATCACCCGTTTTGCTGTATTTTCTTGTTGTTCTTTGAGGGGTTTGTTTTCCATCCTTAAGACCTCTATTATTTTGGTAAGAGTGGGATTAAGATCATTTTATTGTGTTTCAGTTTTGTTAGGATTTCCAGGGATTTCTGTAGCATTATAGCTAGGTTCTGGAGACACCATATTGTCTTGGATTTCCGTAGCATTATAGCTAGGTTCTGGAGACACCACATTGCCTTGTTTTTGTTTGTTTATAGTGTTCTTGCATGGTCCTTTAGCCAACTATCTGATACTGGTGTTGTCTGATTGTTCCTTGCACCCACTGGCATTGGTGAACTGGAAGACTTCTGTTTTAGAGACTAGTTGGTCCTGTGAACCAGACACTTCCAGATGATGGATAGGTTCCTCTAATAGAGACTATATGGCTGTGAGGACTGTCAGGTCTCCTCAGAAAGGCAGATTGAGTTGTGGACGAGAGACTAGATCTGTGTGTCACTGGAACCCTACTTCTCTCCTCATCGATAATGTTGGTTTTGGTTCAGTAGCTTGGCTCCTGAATCATTCAGCATTTATTGAGCTCCACTACAACCTCGGTCTGGTTCTATACATTGCTCAGGCTGGGAGCTCCACCCAAGGTAGAGGCCACAGTCAGAGGTCCAGTGCATGGCTGTTGTGAAGCTTGGGTGCTCAAGTGGCTGATCAGTTCCAGCTTTCACTGGGGAAACCCCGGCGAAGGCATAGTTTGCGTTCAGTCTGACTTCTGATCACTCCACTGTGACAGGATTTGGCTCCCAGTCACTCAGATACTGTGCTCACTGGGTGCTGCCATGTTGAAAGTCTGGTCAGAAATTCTCACTGACCTGTGTGCTCCCATGGTCTGGCTGTTCCTCTGGGGGAAGGCAGGCAGCTCCTTGGCATGGAAGCTGGAACTCCCAAATGCCAGCAGGGCCACTGACCTGTGGCTGGAGCCATGGCCTGGAGCTGTGCATAGCTCATTCCAGAGTTCCTCTCCAGGTGGGTGACAGAACTGGCTGTTCCTGCGGGTTGAGTCGGAGGTATCTCAGTAGCAACTCAACAACACACCATGTGGAGACTTCGGAGGTTGCCAGAGGTCCCCATATATCACCTAGCAGCAGTGCTCTGAGCATATCACATGAAACAGTTTGAGCCTGTTCAGATACAGGGATAAACCTGCCTTTTCAAAGCTTTTTAAACTCTATTTTCTTTACCCATATTGTCTCCTCTACCCTGTCTTCCAATCTCTTACTTTATTTAAATCTTCCAGTTCTATTGCTTGCTGTTCCCACTTCCTATTACCTGCATTTGATTGCCCTTTCCTTGAAACTCTCCCAAAGGCTCCTTACCAGTTACCTGACTGTTTTAGTTACTTAAAATTAAGCACACATATCTGAAGATATAAAACTAATATCCACATATGAGAGAGAACATGACATGTTTGTCTTTATGGATCTTGATTCCTTCACTCAGAATGACTACTTTCAGCTCCATTACTTACCAGAGAATTTCTTAGACAATATTGGTGGGACAATGTCTCTCCGAGACAATATAGGGTATGGTATAAAAACCTACCTTTCAGTGTGGTGAGTCTTTTTTTTTAAGTGATTAGTCAATAATGTGTTCTAGGAACTCCATGCAAACATTGTCCATGCTTTTGATTACCCTCCAGAACTTGAAAGTAAAACATTGTGCCTGAAGACAACACAAATTTGAGTTAAAGGATACAAAGTAAACAAGACAGTACTGACCTCAAAACTTAACAATTCACAGCTTTTATAGTGCTTTAAATCTCTATGTACTTGGGAAGAAAAATAACCAAAACCTTAGACAATATGAAATCAGTGAACTATAATAATGACTGGCTTGGTGGAATATGCTCATTGGTACAATAGTAGCATAAGTACTATAGTAGTAACTATCCTCTCCCTGATTGGATTTAAGGCCCACTCTATGAAATGTAATTCATCCTTCCTACTGTTAAATGGATCAAACCCCCAGGATTGGCTAGATTTTGGGCCCCTTAGGAGAACCTAATACATTTATCCTATTAAATGGGTGGTATTAAACTGTCCCTATAGTCTTATTTTTATCACCATAGATAAGTAAATCTATCCTAAGAAAAACTTATTTTTACAGTAGATAATGGTTAATACAGAGACCCACAACCTCACAACATGCATAGATAGAGAACTGTAGAATACTTAGCTCTAAATAGGAAATATCACCTCCTTATCCCCAAAAGCTCAAAGATGGTGGAAGAGAAGCCATAAAGATTGTAAGATCCAGTGGGAGTAGACATCTGCAGTAATATAGTATTTGATGAATATGATATAGCCATTGCATGTAGAAAAAAATTAATTAAATTATGTTGGGTGACATTTGTATAAATGATTACTTAAATTGTTTAAGAGTATTTATATTATAGTTACTTGGTTGGGCAGCCATTAAGCCTTATTCCGCCATTATAAATGAGCACACAGACACCACGTGGATTTGTACTAGCCTTGTCGTGAATTGAGCAATCCTGGCCCACCTAAGCTAGCTCTTAATTCTGTTACCCAAATATGACCCCATGTATACATACATCCCCTTGAACTGCCATTCTCCACAATATGCCGATGTCCCTGGCCATGTGGAATGAGGTTCTTTTTTCTAACCCATGATGTGTGTCCTCTTTCCTGCTGCTCCTGGCTGGAATGAATTAATTCTCTGTCTAAAGCATAGGCATCCTATTCTAATCTCAGGAGGTCCCACCTTTCTCTGTCTTTGCCCAATCTCAGGCCTTAGCATTTTTTTAACCAATCAGAGTCAATGTAAGTAACAGACAGCAAGCAGCACCAATTAATTAACATTTAGAATGCTTAAAACTACACCATCAATTCCCTCCTTTTTGTCTAATAAAAAAGGCTAATTCTTTTACTTTTATAGTAAAAATGATAAGAACAAATATGAAAGGATCAAAAAAACCACATATAAAAGTTACACACATAATGTTTAGCCTATATGTATCAGGCAATCTTGAAGAAGAAAAAAAAAACATCTATCTATCTTGGTGTGTCTAAAGTTCTGAACCTAAATAATTTCTTTCATATCCTATATTTATAAACCTAAAGATTTTATTTAGACTTGAAAATATCCTTTTAAATCCTAAACAACTCAAGTTCAATTGAACTATTATGCCTTCAACCCCATCAAAGACATAAGAAGGGATAAAGTCATTATTTGAGTGAGTAGGAAGCATAGGAGAGCAGATTCCAAAAAGAAATATGACAGTTTGTTGCCTAGACAGTCCCAAATATCTCTTGATATCATTGGAGCATCATCTTCAGCCTTCTGGCCAAGCATTTTTTCACAGATTAAATTGTGCAGCAGGAAATAAGGATTTTCCCATTCTGTCTCTGCAGAATCAGGACATTGACTTACCTACATTTAAGTTCTGGTCCATCTTTGGACTGTATATAGTCTGTTGAGAGTATATTTTTGCCCAATAGGAATTATATCCTGACGGGAGATTTCTTTTTGAGGAATTATCTCCTGATGGCAGATTTCTTTTTGATGCTCATTGTCTTATTCCAAGTCAAATGGGAGCTGTCAGGAACTGACTGTCTTAAGTCAAACAATTCTTAAAATAACCTAAAAAAATCTTTAAATGCCATTTTCTGTATGCCTCTGAGGGTTTTGAGGACATATATTGATTTTTTTATAAATCTATCTATCTTCTATGAACAAACAAACTAAATTTTTATCCATTTATTATCTGTTTAACTTCATAAGCCTATTTTGCGATAAATTAAGACTAGTATTTGACATGACCAGAAGCTCAACTGGCCAGTCAACTTGTATTATCCAGACTCCTAAATAGATTGCAATAACAACCCATGAAAGGGTCGGAAGTAAACCTGTACTTTTAAATGAGTTGTATAGACACAATACCTTATGTAAGAGTTGAGATATACTTATGTGTCAAAATATAAAATTCTATACTAATGAATCAAACTTAATCTTATTTTTGTATTGAAAGACCCAGAGGAGGGAAGTTCCTCACCCAATGTTTGGGATATCACGGCTGCCCAAAAACTCGCAAGAGACCATCTTGATGCAATCGCAAGAGGTTTATTTCGGGGGGTCAGTGCACTGAGGGTGCAACTCGTATCCCACGCAGGGGTAGAGGAGCCGCGCTGCCCAGCTGCCTGAGGGAGAAGGTTTTATAGGGGAGCAGTACAGATTACGGGGGTGGGGGAAATCACAAGTGGAAAGTACCAACTCATTCTTTAGTTAATTAGCAGGAAACACACCCTATACTTGTTTTTCTCAGGAATGAACCTAATCTTATTTCACTATCTACTTTGTGGTCAGCCAGTTCCTGAAACCCAGGGTCCATGACTCCATTTACCTTCATTCTTAGTTCCTCCCTTTTTATGATCAGCTAAGTTCCTGGAACCCAGCTGGCCTGGCTTCACTGCCTGCCAAGGGGGTCTCTAAAATTTTCATTCCTTTCAGTATCAATATACAAAATTCTATACCAATGTATTAAAAATAACCTTATTTGAGAATAACAATAATTTTAAGTTTCAGAGCAGATTAAAAAATCTATCCTTATATCTTATCATTTCTATATTATATACATACATCCCCCCTCTTTTTCTTTTCAAGTCCTTTCCCCCTATATGAGAGAGAAAGAAGGATAGAGAAAAGAAAAAGAAATAGAAAAGTCCTTGAATCTAATCTCCTATATCTTGCTTAACAAGACCATACAACAATTTGTAACCATTACCCCTAAACAACATTTAAAACACATCAAATGACCAAAGAATCATCCACCCCACTTTTTAGGAATGGGACGTCGCTCTCTTAAAACTTCTTCCTGCTGAATTGAGATGCAGAAAACCTGTTTAGGGGCCCAAATAAAATGAAAAAAAAAAAGTGGTTAAGCAAGTAAATTGTAACATTTGTTGTCAAGTCTCTATATGCTCAGCAATTTGAATGTTCTGAGCAATTTGTAGTTTGAAGCTAGACTTTGGTAGGAAAGTTCAGGGGGTTATTGAAGTCCTGTCTGGAACAGTCTTTGAGTCTGGGCCATCTTAGCAAGCTGTTTGAAGTTGTTCTGGATGCAAACTTTGGAGGATACAGCTATTGAGGCAGTCTATGAGGCTGGATCATTTGGGTTACTTGTCTTGTCTTCTTTGGACTCAGGTCTCATTGTTCTGAAAAAATATATAATTTCTCACAAGTAACATATAGTTCTGCACTTACCAAAATGCCTTGGATGTGTAGGATGCACAAATCAATTAAGGAATATTTTCTGTTCTTTGAACAGCAGAAAGACATTTGTAAGTCTCTATTCATGCCATATAAAAACATGGCATGTAATAGTATTACGTATATATGCTATATATAATCTATTTTAATTTGAAAATACAGCATAAGACTGTATGGAGTTTAAGTAGTATCCTCTACAGTTGACATAAATTTATTAATTGATTAAAACAGGTTCATGCTGTGTTGTTCTTGATTTTTGTAGATTAGGTTGGCCTCAAACTCAAGAGGAACCAATCTGTCTCTGTCTTTGTCTCCCATGTTTTGGGATCAAAGGTATGCATTTATATATATTTTTTTCTTTCCTGTTCTCCTTTCTTTGGAGATTCAATTTCTATGTGGATATATCTATCCTTATTGAGACAGGGTTTCTCTTTGTATCTTGGGCTGTCTTGATTTGCTCTGTAGAGCTCTGTAGATTTAGATTGGCCTTAAACACACAAGGAACCTGTTTTGTCCTTGTCTCCCAAGTTTTGAGATCAAGGTATGAATTTCAATAATTGAATTACCCTTATTAAACAATAACATTAATTAAACCATTTTGTATTAGTTTGAGTTCCAGTTCTCCCATGGTAACCCCATTCTTAAGGAGATTGGTATAAAATAGCATGATATGCTATTTTATGTTAGCTTTTCTTAACTGTTGGCTGTGGGAGGCATGTGGTTTGCATGTATTTCCCTAGCCTAACTCTGGGTCCTTACATTGGTTAACAGAATATATTCCTCTCTCTCTCTCTCTCTCTCTCTCTCTCTCTCTCTCTCTCTTTTTTCAGAGACAGGATTTCTCTGTGTATCCTTGTCCTGGACTCACTTTGTAGACCAGGCTGACCTTGGTGAAGGTCAGGGATCCACCTGTCTTGTTTCCCAAGTGCTGGGATTGAAGGCGTTCACCACAACACCAGCCATTAACATATCTCTTTTAGGGGCAAAATGCCTCCCTTAATGGGAGCCCCACACCTAAGGAGACTTGCTTGTGACCCCTTTCTCTTTATGAAAATTTAAGATTATGTGTATTTATCTATTAGATCAGTAGGGGAATTATTAAATTTGACATCAAGGAAAAAATGTGTCATTTTTAAATTCTAGACTGTCTTTAGTAAGCACTCTTATCTTCTCAGCAGGGTTCCCACCCTGCCTTCATTGTTTAAACCAGGCTGTTCTAGAATCCAGAGATCGGCCTGTTTCTTCCTCTAGAGTGATGGGATTAAGGGCATGTGCCAGTACCACCCTGCTCAAATATTTCACTTATATTAGTAACTCTGTAACCCAGAGAGCAACTTTGAACTGTAGTAACAATTCAAAATCTGCCCAAAATCTTCAAAAATCTCTTACGTTTTAGCAATGTCAAACCAGAAGAATATACTTTCTCCCGATATAGGAAAATCAAAGACATCTAAACAAAAACCAAGCATACATTGGGAATGTATGCTAAGCCATATAACTCTCATAATTGTGGCCTATTTATTTCTGTTGTTTTGTATTGTATTTGTAGTTATAAGAAAAA
>CAJQZJ010032130.1:6107734-6137808 GCA_907164525.1 Lophiomys imhausi
TGAGGAGGAGGAGGGTGGAAGGGTGGGACTGGAGGGGGGAGTAGGGAGGGGATTGTGATTGAGATGTAACTTGAAGAAATAAAAAATAAATTATTAAAAAAAAAACAAGCAAAGAAACAAGGACATACCAAAGGTCTTGGCATGTCTAACCATGCCATCCCATGCTACAATTAAAGTTTTGTTTATTATTCCTTGAAATCTAGTTGCGACTGTATTTCAATGGTGGGCTAATACCAGAAACTCCTGACAGGCACCTAGTACCCAGGAACCTCTTAGCTCCAGCTGCCATCAATTTTGTATTATCTATCAGAAGGGCCTCCCTCCTTCCTTCATTATAATTGTTGGCAATTTAGCATTGCATCTGTAAATTCCTTCCTTTAAGACTATCCTAGTATGAACTTTCTCCATTTTTAATCTAGGCAATTAATTTCACTCTCAAATTCTGTTTAGGGGGTGCCAGTTTTTTAGTACCTACGGAGAGCTAAGCTTTAGCTCTCTGCCTTTGATGGAAGGCAACAGCTTTTGTTAAGGTAGCTGCACCTTTGAAATGCATTTGAGTTTGGTTCCTGCTCTTTGGCTAAGAAGCCAGCTTTCACCTGGGCCTTCTCAGGCTGTAAGCATGGATTCTAAGCCGTGGTTGGGTGCCAATGTAACTATTTCTAAGCATCATTTTCAGGACTTTGTGATGAGCACTTTGGTTTTTTGGTGATGTTGTTGTTGGTTTGGTTGTTTGTTTGGATTTTTTACTTTAAAATTTTGGGGTTTGTATATGTTTATTTAAAATTCAAGTTACATATCAATCACAGACCTCTCCCTCCTCTTCTCCTGGTCACACCCTCCCACCCTCCAACCTTCTGTCCCCTCTCCCACCTATCATACTCTTCAAGTGTGGGGGCCCGCACATATCAATCCCCCTCAGTTCATAAGTCACATGAGCTCTAAGACCTTCCTCTTGCTCTGACCCAACTTGGCAGCTTCACTAAGGTAAAGTGTCCCACTAACAGGTAACAAATTTCATGACTGAAACTGCCCCTCCCCGCTTGTTAAGGGATCTGTATGAGGACCAATTTGCCTATCCTCTATATTTGTATAGGATGGTCTAGATCAAGTCTAAGCTTTTCCTCTTCTTCTTTTGGTTAAGGTTTCAGTCACTATAAGCCTCTAGTGGCCCTGGTTAGTTAGTTCTGTGGATCTTCCTGTGTTGATCTTGACCTCTTCCTCCTTCTCTTATCTAGAGCTCCCAGAGCTCCACCTAATGTTTGACTGTGAGTCTCAGCATCTGTTTTGATCTGCTGCTGGGTGGAATTTCTCAAAGAAGAGTTATGCTTGGTTCCTGTTCCTTTAGGTCTGTAGGTTGCAGGATAGTCATCCTGTACTATATAGCTAACATCAAGTTATAAGTGAATAGGTATAACGTGTATCTTTCTGGGTCTGGGCAAGCTCACTCAGGATGAACTTTTCTAGTTCCATTCATTTGGCTGCAAATTGAATGATTTCCTTGTTTCTGACAGCTGAGTAGTATTCCATTGCATAAATGTACCACTTTTTCTTTAATCCATTCTTCTTTTGAAGGGCATCTGGGTTGTTCCCAGTTTCTAGTTTTTACAAATAAAGCTACTATAAACATTGTTGAGCCAATATCCTTGTATTTGGTGAAGAACCTTTTGGAAATATGCCAAGGAGTGGTATCTCTGGTCTTGAAGTAGAGCTATTCCATTTTCTAAGATATTGCCAGACTGATTTCCTTAGTGGTTGTACAAGTGTGCACTCCCACCAGCAATGTAAGAGTTTTCCCCCTTTTCCACAACCTTGCCAGCATATACTGTCATTTGAGTTTTTGATCTTAGCCATTCTGACAGGGGTGAGATGGAATCTCAGAGTCGTCTTGAGTTGAGTTTCCCTGATGATTAAGAATGTTAAACATTTCTTCATGTGCCTTTCGGCCATTAGTCATTTAATGAAAATGAAGGGACAACACACCCAAACCTATGGTGCACAATGAAAGCAGTGCTAAGAGGAAAGGTCACAGCACTAAATGTCTTCAAAAAGAAAGTGGAATCAGTTCATATTAGCAACTTAACAACACAACTGAAAGCTCTAGAAAAAAATAAAAGAAGCAAACACTCCCAAGAGGAGAGCAGGTAATCATCAAACTCAAGGCTGAAATCAATAACTTAGAAACAAAAGGAATAACACAAAGAACTGACAAAACCAAGATTTAGTTCTTTGGGAAAGTCAAATAAATAGACAAACCATTAGCCAAACTAACTAAAAGGCAGAGGGCAAATACCCAAATCAACAAAATCAGAAATGAAAATGGGGAAACAACAACAGACACTGAGGAAATTCAAATAATTTTTAGGTCCTACTTCAAATTTCTCTCCTCCACAAAATTGGAAAACCTAAGCAAAATAGTCAATTTTCTTGATAGATTCCACATACCAAAGTTAAATCAAGACCAAGTAAGCATATTAAATAGTTGTATAACCCCTAAGAAAATAGAAGCAGTCATTGAAAGTCTCCCAATCAAAAAAGCCCAGGGCCAGATGGTTTCAGCACAGAATTCTACCAGACTTTCAAAGAAGAGCTGATACCAATACTCCTCAAACTCTTCCAGAAAATAGAAACAAAAGCAATACTGCCCGTCTCATTCTATGAGGCCTCAGTCACCCTGATACCTAAACTATACAAAGATCCAACAAAGGAAGAAAATTTCAGACCAATTTCCCTCATGAACGTGATGTGCACTTTGTATTGAAAATCTGAGTGAATTAAAAAAAAAAAAAACAACTGGGTTGTTAAATCGGCATGTCTTCATGTGGCTTTGAGGACTATTCTACAAAGAAACAACTAAGAAAAGAATAGCCACCCTGAATGTGAGCAGTGAAGTTTTATGGGCTGGGGTCTTGAAATAAGCAAAAGGAAAAAAAAAATGGGTTAGTCAATGAATACTGTAGTTCCTCTTTCTTATGATTCATGCTCCTCTTAGACATGAACAATAATCTCATGCACCTGCAGCATTCCCTGCCATTGATTCCTACCATGGAATATATCCTCAAACTGTAAGCCATAACAAGTTGTTCTTGTCAGATAGTTTGTTACATCAACCAGAAAAATAATTAATACACACTTTATTAACTACAAAACATTCACATTTTCTATGTGGGAAGAGAGGATAGTGATAATCAATTACATATTATTTAGGGTGAATGCATACTTACATCTAGCATATATGTAACATAAATATATGATATAAGTCAAGTATATCACAGTACACTGAAGTATTTTAAATTACATATAAATGTGTATTTATCTATATACTTATTATGTACACATTTATTATGACTCCGGTTATGGTGAAGCTTGCTGGTCTTCCATTATCAACCAGGTGCTGCCCAGGAGTTTTCAGGTCTCTCCTTTAATAAACTTAGAAGTAAAGAACAGTTTCCCAGCTCTTGCTGAAGCATGCAGTTAGTTCCAAGAATGAACAGACAAGATACACAACGTTTGTCTTTGAAGTGCTCCAACATATCTACTAATTTCAATACATCTAAATTAATTAGACCTCTTGATACCAAGAATCAAGATTTACTGAATAATATTAATGATTTGTCCACGAGTGAGAAGGAATTATTGCTTTCAATAAAAGGTTAAACTTGATGATTTAACTCTTCCAGCAGGCCTTTCTCTTTAAAGGGTTTACCAAATCCCTTAAGAAGCAAAGGGATGAACAACTTAAAGTTTTTCTCAGAATGATTTTTTTAATAAACAGAACTACAAAACAAACTATTCTATCAAAGAAAAATATTTTGGAAAATAAATTCTCTGAGGTTGGAAAGTGTGTCACCTTTCCTTCACCATTTTCTTAGATCATAGAATCCAATATTGACTGGATCATACAAGGCATTAAAATATATGCCTTATGAATTTCAATTTAATTCAAGAGTTTCTCACAAATACATTTATTCTAAGAAGACTAAAGCCTAGTGCAACAATCATTTTTATTGGTAAATTTTTTTTCTCTACCCATTATTGACTGAGATATAACTCACCTAAGCTGAACTGAAATAAATATCCAATAGTTTTTAATAGCTGTGATGAACAGCCAGTGCCTCTAACCTGCTATGTAATTCTATAATTGTGATAAGAAATTATTATTACCATTACCCTTTGAAGTTAATTAACACATTAAATGTTTCAAAGTCCTTATATAAGTTTTCTGAAAATTACCTAATTTTCATACTGGCACGATAAATTCAGAATATTATTGCTGTCTTATATGATGGAGGTTCAGATTTCTTTGAAGGCATGGTTGTGTTGAATAAATGTGTTTTTTATTTTGGTCTCAAATATGGGATGTGGGGGTGCTTTGTACACCACTGAAAAACAGACTCATGAAAGAGACATACACATCATGATATAAGAGTGCATGGTGTTTAGCCAGCCAGAAACTGTCACATGTGGAGAACATATTTACATCCTTTGATGGATAGACTCCTTGGAGAGATCGTGATCTTGGTCAACAGGAAGTACTTTGCAGGGAGGGTATGAAGTTGACCAATTGGAAGGCATATAAGTGCAGATATAAAGAGGAGGCCTCAGAAATGCAAAGGGGCTTTTTGCTTGTCAGTGGTTCTCATCATGGCTCATCACTGCTTCACTCTGAAAGACCACAGACAACAGTTTGCAAAAGTGAGACTTGCTGAAGATCGTGGCCCAGGTCAGGTTGAGCCCAGGTCATGTTGAGCCCAGGTCAAATTTAGCTCAGGTCACCCCATTTGGGGCCAGGAAACCCTCTGCTTCTTCAGCTGTCCTTGTTGGTATGCCTGATTAGCTGGATTCTCATTGTTGCTTTTTGCTGTGTTCCTGTTGCTGATTGCATCTTTTCCTGTGTATACTGATTTGACTGGACTGCTGACCAGTAACCCCAAGGACCTGCAACTTAGGAGGTCTATATCTTTTCTCTAGTGCCTTGGATCGGTGTGTTGGAAGGTGTTTAGAGTTATTAATATGTAGTGTAAAAGTACTCCTTCATTCTTACACCTCTTTTTGTGATTAGTTATTTATTAAACAGGCATTGATTATGCTCCAAATGTTTACAATGTTCCTACTCAGATAAATCAATAGATTATTAGCATTTAGCTCTGCCCCAAGAGGCCATCAGTAATTTAGAAGACATACAATATTGACATCATTAGTTTTTATGAATATAGAACAATGACAAATGAAAACCTTAATTGCATAAACATATCAGAAGAGAAAACATGTCTAATGTGCTTAATAAAGATGTTAAAAAGGAAATGACATATTAATGAGACTTTATGAAGTTCAATTACTTTAACAAATGTGAAGGATTAATTAATTTTTAAAAAGTAAATGTTTCTATGTCTTAGGCATTTTGACGAGTGATGGATGGATATACAAAAATTAAAATATATAGTAGTAACCTTTTGAGTACAGATGGTCCAGAGTTAAATTTAAGACCTAATGGAGATCTTAAAGCAAATTATTGTAATAAATTAGGATAAATTCTATTGATGGGTCAATATTATCATTAGTTTGCACCAATGGGAACCTTGCTCAACTGCTAATTTGGATAGAAAGGTTCCATACAATTGAATTCATTGAAGATGAAAAATTGCATCACACCAAGGAGACTTGAGGAAGAAAGATGAGCAGTCACCTTGAAAGGACAAAGGAGAATTATTGCATTGAAATATAATCACTGAAACCCAATAGAATGAAATGACCAAGGATTTCTAATGGTGGAGATATAAATAGTGGAGATAAAATGGACATCAGAAGTGGATGGAAAGATGAATCTGGACAGGAACCTAACATTACTGTCATCCAAGATAAAGTATCATCACTATTTTATCCAGCAGGTAATGGAAACAGATACAGAGACCCAGAGGCAAACATTAAGCAAAAATCAGGGAGTCTTGAGGACAAATTAGGGGAAGCAAGGTTTGAGGAAGCTGGAGGGATCAAGGATTCTACAAGAAGATCCACATAGCTAATTAACTCAGACTCAAGGGGACTCATAGAGACTGAACCACCAACTGAAGAACTTGCATGGACTGGTCTTAGGCACACTACATGTAAGAAGCTGATGGGCTGCTTGGTCCTCAAGTAGATCTCCTAACAATTGGAATGGGGACTATCTTGGACCTAGATGCTGTTGCCTCCGTCTGGATTTCATTTTTCTAGCAGAGTTGCTTTATTGTGTCTCAGTGGAAGAGGAGGGACTTAGTCCTGATGTGACTTGATGTGGTAGAGTGGGTTGATACTGGATAGGGAGGAATAGAGGGAAGTGTGGGGGTGGGACTGTGAGAAGTGGAGGGAGTGGGGTGGTGATTAGAATGTAAAATAAACAAATAAATTAATTAAAAATTTTGATGTTAACATATTGCAGTCTTATTCCATTCAATATAACTGAATTCACACTTATTATTTAAGTAATTAGTTTTTAATCCTTTCAAATGGTACATTGAAAGAAATATTGTTAATAATATATGTGTTTTTGATCTATTTGCAGTCATAGTAAAAAGGCACTAAGTCTGAAATGAATCCTGGGTGAATTATGCTTTCTATTGCACAAGTTTGGAAGAATGACTTCACGCATCACAGACATAGTTTTGCTCCATGCGAAGAAGAGTCAGCTAAAGATGAATGTTGATGACCAAAGACCAAACACTATACAGAGGAGAATACAATATGCAATGTACAAAGAATTGGTTTGCAGTTCCAGTTATTCTAGAATCTGTTGAGTAATTGAACGATTCATTTGCCTCCTGATGTCAAAGTATCTACATATGTACAGGAAGGAAAGGATGAATTGGATTAAATATAATGGAAATGCTGCATGCCTGTGGCAATTTTCCTTCTAATGATAGGAGTCATTGTTGCAGTGGACACTGGTCCATTTTCTACTGAAAAGAGAAGATATGTAAGCTTAAGTTATTTTGCATTCCTAGATTGGATAATACTTAATTGTTTTATTCTCTATGTTTGAATAACTCAAATGATACAACAATATAAAAATGGATTTTGTTTGATTTTTTAAATGATGAATTTGCTTCTGAGCAATACACAAAATTTGAAGGATTTTGTGATAAATCAAAAGTCGATTTGCCAAACAATTATTTATTTGTTTATTTATTTATTTATTTATTTATTTATTTATTTTTAAATACCCAGAACTTTTACTTATATTTATAATGAAGTAAAACAAATCTCTGTGTAGACACATGCCCAATATGCTATAAAATTTCTTTTCCTATTTCCCCAAAATATAACTCTGAATGTGGTCACCTTTTTGGACTTAGTTTTACCCTTGTAAATATATGGTGGTAAGAGACACGTTTATTATTTTAATGTTTATATCTTTTCACCTTTGGCTACTCTGAGACCCTGGGGAGCCAGTGCAGAGCTTTTCAGCTCCTCCATGGCTGTCATGACACCTACCTGGACTTTCAGTTCTGTGGCTTAGGTCAGTATAGTGATAGTACACACTGCCACAAGCCCTCATTAACTCAAGACAGCAGAGCTCAGCTAGTCCTTCTGCAGTGGTTCTCAACTGTGAGTCGCCACTCCTCTGCAGGTCAAAAGACCCTTTCACAGGGATGGCCTAAGACCATCAGGAAAACATAGATATTTACATTACAATTCATAACAGTAGCAAAATTACAGTTTTGAAGTAGAAACAAAAGTAATTTTATGGTTGGAGGTCACCACAACATGAGGAACTGTATGAAAGGGTGACAGAATTAGGATGGTTGAGAATCACTGCTCTAGAGCTAAGTGAAGACATTTCTAGGATTCCCAAGTTTACTATAAGGACTGGCTCAGACACTGAACCTCTGAGTTACTGTGAATGAGGACAAAGATTTTGGGAAAGGTCTAGTTACATCTGTTTCGCCATCCCCTTACTTTCTCCCAAACAATTATTTATTATTGATGGAAATTTTGGTCAATGTTTTCCATCTTTTCCAATTACATCTTCATATGCTTAATATGTTTTATATTTTTTAATTACTTAGAAATAGTTTTGCTTTTCTTGATTTGAGCCAATCTAAGCTTAGCACCCCTTTTCTTACTTCCATAGTTTCATTCACTGATTAAGTAATATGGAGTTTTATAACAGAGTTTTAATTACAGATTAAATTTTAATTAGAGAGTTTTATTACAGCATTCTAATACTGTACTGATGTTTTATTAGCCTGTATTAATTATACATTATAATGAATTTGTTATGACATTTTCATATATGAATATACTGCATTTTTATCATGTCAACCCATTACCTCTCTTGTCCACCTACCCATCCTCCTAATTCCCTTCCTTTTTCTAACTAGTAGGATTGTAGCCTCCTTTCTATTTTTTCCTTTATTTTGCCTCTGTTAGAGTTGCTTATAGGAACATGGATGAGGAATTATACACAGGAGCACAAGCACCTTCTCACTGATGACATCATAGATAAATGCCCCCCTCAATCATTAACTATGTATCAATTTTCAGGAAATAATGAGACCTGATGAACCCTCATTCTTTATGAGAGGGCTTGATGATCCTTTAACAAGCTCCTCTAATCTTCTGAGGATCTTGTTAAGGTTGTCATTAGACACAGCTGCTGTGAGTTTAGAGTGCAGTACTCATATCAGGTATAGAAATCAGAAGTCCATAACATTTGTCTGCCTTCCTTGAACTCTTACATCCTCAGCCCCTTCTTTTTTTATGTTACCCTGAGCCTTGCAGCATGTATTGTAAAAGTAACTATTTGGTGCAATGCAATAAATAAGACACCCAGTCACATAGACTTTTGCTAGAGATGATGTAAATCTCCTGCCCTACCAGCACATGTCCAGGGTAGAAACTATAATAGTCATAACAAGAATACAGGGAAAACATGTTTTGTGAAAAAATATTACAAATGACTTCATCCAATTTAGTTCCATGATGTACAAACAATATACTAAAACATTTTTACAAAATAATTATGTACTAAAATCAGTCTCAAAAAATAAACAACTAATAGAATATTCAACAAATAAAAACATACTTAAAATACAAATATAAGAACAAAATAAACTTCAAGAAAATGTTTGCATTTCTTTCCAAAATTATTCAAATAACTCAATTTCATAAATTTAAACTTTGATTAAGCATACAGTAATATTTTTAAACAATCTTATTTAAAAGAGGTGGAAACTAAGAGGAGAGCTTTTTAGATTGTGAAAAGAATATCTAAACAAATGCAATTATATTATGGTCTTTTGTTTATTAAAATTTATAAATGTCAAAATCAAATACATCATTAAAAATTTTTCAAAAATTTATAAAATACAGAAGCTAAAAGTTGCAGAACTGGAAAACAAAAAGTCAATGTAGCAGACAAAAAATAAGGTACACATTGTTAACAGAATACTACAGAACAGACATGTCTATAGCAGGCTGGAGAGTTAGCAAGTGTGTCCATTTACTCAAGAATTTACACAGAATTTTCAATGCCGGAGACACTATGTAGATAGCTTGGACACACTGAAGAGATACCATGAATAATTCCTATCCCTGTGGAACTTACAGTACAGAAAGGAAGTTGTAAAATGAAGAAACTTTGAAAGTGGAGATTTCAGAATTAATATAGCAAAGATATTGCCGATATGAGGTGGGCTCCAGACAGATAAAAGACAGAAAAAATAAATCATGGGGAAGAACTAGTTAGCACAAGAGTTAGGGGTTCAGATTTTATACAATACAGAGAAGAATTCAGAGGCCTAACTAATTAGGAGAAATATGTGGAAAAAGCAGTTGTGAAGGGAAGACCAGGACTGTCAGAGTAGTCACAGACAGAGACCTCTGACTTTGATTCAAAGAATGGGAAAAACAAAAGTTAACAAACCATTTAGAGAGTAAAACAACAGGTTTGAAAAAAAAACAAAAAAAAAAAAACATAATCCACTTCCAGAGAAGTGGATATAAATTCGTTACCTAGTACCAAATGGTCGGCTTTGAAAATGTATACATACAAGTGACATTATACAGACTTAACAGTGTATATTTATATATTTAGGAACATATATGTATACTCATATGTATATGTAACAATGATTAGTGAATAAGGAAGCCAAGAATTTTGAAAGCCAGCAAGGAGGGATATATGAAAGGAGTAGAGGGAAGGCAGAAATGACACATTTATATTATAATCTCAAAATTTAAAAGAAATATAATAAAAATTTCCACATTTACTGTTCTAGTAATTAAATTTCAGAGACTTTTCCTGCAAGACACATTACAATAGTTTGAGTCATCCAAGGATATAATCACAGTGGATTTATTATAACAGACAATTGTAAGTAACTTACCAATCCAAAGGTAGAGAAATGATTAAATAGAACATAGAATGTATTGAAGTTTTAAAAATGTGCATTTAAGAAAACAAAACAAAAAGTACACAACATAGAATTCATTTTGTTTGGCCAACTACTCCTGGGTATGTGCACTGCTGTATTGTTGATATATTCAATGTCACTTCATTGGAGAAAACTGATTTTTCCCTTTTCTGATTGTTATCATTTGCCAAAAGTCCTTGGTTAGGGATATATTTTTGTATTTCATGTGATTGTGGTGGAGGTGAGAAATAGAGAGAGAACATAAAGTTGGGCAAGTAGAGAGGTGACAAGGATCTGAGAGGATTGGAGGAGGGGAATAATATTCTAAAATATTTGTTTGAAACTGTTTAGATAAAAAAAAAATATATTTCCTTAGGGGTTATAGGGCTGTTTAATCTGTTTACCTGATCTTGATTTAGCTTCGGTAAAGTGGAATCTATCAAGAAAATTGTCCATTTCACTTTTCATATTTGGTGGAGTATAAATTTTTAAAGTAGGATCCAAATATTCTCTGGATTTCCTCAATGTCTGTTGTTATTTCTCCCTTTTCATTTCTGATTTTGTTGATTTGTGTTTTCTCCCTCTGTCTTTTAGTTAATTTGGCTAAAGGTCTGTCTATTTTGTTGATTTTCTCGAAGAACCAACTCTTGGTTTCATTGATTCTTTGTAATTCTTTGTATAGTTCTTTTTGTTTCTAAGTTGTTGATTTCAGCCCTAAGTTTGATGATCTCCTGCCTTCTCCTCCTCTTGGGAGTGTTTGCTTCTTTTTTTTTTCCAATTCACCCAGTTTAACTGTTAATTCGCTAATATGAGCTGTCACAATTTTCTTTTTGAAGGCACTTAGTGCTATGAAATTTCCTCGTAGCACAGCTTTCATTGTGTCCCATAGGTTTGGGTATGTTGTGTCTTCATTTTTGTTGGATTTTAAGAAGTCTTTGATTTCCTTCTTTATTTCTTCCCTGACCCAGTGGTCCTCTAGTAAAGAGTTGTTCAATTTCCATGTGAGTGTAGACTTTCTGTTGATTCTTTTGCTATTGAAGTCCAGCAATGAAATTATGCAATTTGCAGCCAAATGGATGGAACTAGAAAAGCTCATCCTGAGTGAGCTAACCCAGACTCAGAAGGATGCATATGGCATCTATTCACTTATAGTAGGATTTTAGCTATATAGTACAAGGTATCAATACTACAACTAACAGACCAAAGGGAACTTGGACATAGACTTCTTATTTTTTATTTCTATTTATTTATTTATTTTTATATTTTTTTTCTATTTTTTAGTCTTTTTTATCTATTTGTCTGCTTATTTGTTTGTTTGTTTTTTAGTTCTCTCTCCCGGGCAATGAGACACTCTTCACTGAAGGTACTGCCTCATAGACCCCCAATGAATGAGGAGGCTCTTGGCCCTCATACGACCTCTCAACTGAGATGAGGGACTGTTACATAAGGACACCCTACCCTAGAGAAATGGGATGGAAGGGTTAGGAGGTAAAGAAAAATAATGAAATGTGATGTTTCGGCCTTTTACTACTAATTGTCATAAACTATTTAGGATAATTAAGAAATGCAAACTAATAGTTATGCAAGCCGGTCATTCTGTTAGGTACTATGACAGCCTATTACAGTTATTTTCTAAGCTAATCAGAAATAAAGCTGCTAAGAGACAAGCAACATCTGCTTACCCTAATATAAGAGATAGATAGGGCCTCTTCAAAAACCTCAAGAGATCTGCAGAATTTGGCATTCAAAGATGTTTTCATAACTTTAGATTTTTTTATATCAAAATGTATCAACTCCTGACAGCACCCCCTATTCTACCCCAAGTAGAAGATGAGCATCAAAGAATCTCCAGTGGGAGATGATTGAATTAGTCGCAAGCCTATCTCTTGGTAGGAAAAGCCCCTTGCTCCAACTGTAGACAGAATGCTGTCCAAAAAGGACAAAACCTGGAAGCAGGTAAGTCGACAGCCTCACTCTGCCAAGACAGGGTAGGTAAGTCCTTCATAACCCGTGCTCTACAATCAATGTCTGTCAGAGAAACAGGGCCAAACGACTGAAGATCGATGCTGTAATGTATGGAGAGAAAATGGGAACTGCCCAGACAGCCACTGGTATGTCATTTCTTAGTTTTGGAAGTGCAGGCCCTGTACTTCCTATAAAATCAGATATATTTATCCCTCTCAGGTCTCTGAGGTGGTTGAAGAACAGATAACTAGAGCTTCATAATTAAATTTTGAGTTGTTTAGGAGTCAAGAGAGTGTTATAGATCTAAGAAGATGCTTTTAAAATTGTGTTGCAAGTTAGTATGAATGTTGAGTTAGATCTAGAACTTTAAACCCATGGAGATGGCTAGATAGTAGAATGTTAAAGTCTGGTGCCAAATACATATGGACTGGTCATTGGGAATGTACGTTAAGCCATATAACCCTCATAACTGTGGCCTAATTACCTCTGTTGTTTTGTATTGTATTTATTATTATAAGAGAAAGAGCCATTTGTTGGACTGAAAGGGGAAACTGTAGGGGGAAATGAGATATACCTTAAACTTAAAAAAAAAAAAGGTTCGAGGATGGGGGGTTGAGGGTGGGAGGGTGGGACTGGAGGGGGCAATAGGGAGGGGTCTGAGACTGAGATATAACTTAAAGAAATAAAAAATAAAGGAAAAAAGAAAAATATATAATCTTTCACTTTAAATATTAATAATTTAGCATTTGTTATGGAATAAACATTGTCAAATTGAAAATGAACATATGTAAATATGTCTTTTTTATTTTCATTTTTATGGTGTGTTGTGTTGAAGTTTATTAAGAAAAGATTACAATGTAGTTGAAGCACAGGTGATACCAGACATGGAAAATGACATTAGATAATAGTAGAATACTCCCTTGAGTAGTTGCAGGCATCCTAAGGTAGTCACCAAAGGTGCATTTCTAAATTAAAGCCCAATTAGCATATCCTAATTGTTAATTATAATTGAAACTTATTAATAAGTTAAAGAAAAAGTATGAATTCTTAGAGGAGTTAGAAGGAGTGTTTTTAGGCCATACAGTATGGATATTAAAACATTTCATCCTTAGTTATATTTGCTGGTCTACATTGGTAAACCAGGACAAATTTGAAAGCTGTGCTAAATCATGTTTTTTTATTTTTATTTCATTATGCTTTGTGCTTTATTTCACATGGAATTTAAACTGAGAATGCAAGAACACTGCCCATGTATAGACTAATATTATATATTAGCTAAATTTAGTTTAGTTACTGGCAAAACATGGCTTAGACATGAATAACAATCAATTATCTTGCAATAATATTTAGATGTACTTATTTAACTACATAGGGAACAGAAAACAGAGTTGATTTCTACCTGTAAAAACTTATAAGTCAGTTAGAGGTACTTCCAGTAATGTTACTTCTCTATAATATCATCCACTGTGTCCAAATTTATTCGTGTTACAGCTGAAGGCTATAAAATATGCAGTCAAATGTTACCAACTGTTGGATCTGGTGGCACACAATTTTAATCCCAACACTCAGGAGTCAGAGGCAGGGAAATCTCTGAGAATTCAAGGCCAGCTGGTCTACAAAGCAAGTCTAGGACAGCCAGAGCTATGCAGAGAAATCTTGTCTCAAAAAAGTTACTAATTAATAATTTGAAAGCCCACAGATTATTAATTATTATCAAGTTATTATCCATACTCTACAACAAGCTTGTTTCCAGGTAACTAAAAATCAACGCTTCTAGAGAGCACAAGCTTTTTATAGTTTTTAAATTTATTTTTATTTTTTAAATGTTTATTTATTATTTCAAGTTATATCTCCATCACAATTCCCTCTCACCACCCCTCCTTGCTCCACCTTCCCACCCTCTCCCACTTCTCCCAGACTCATAATTCTTTTTTTGAATAATTAGGCCTCAATTATGAAAATTATAAGGTAATGCGTTCTCAGTGTCAAGTCTATACATATTTGGCAACTGATCACATATCTGACTATGAAAGCAGACCCAGAGTGCTAAAGACAGACTTGTGCCTTTTCTGAATTCATACTCCCTTTCCTCATTGCTCTGTCTAATATATTCTATTTTGATTGATCAGATATTTATTTTTAAGATAAACACATTAGGTGGAAAGTGTTACTACTGGTTTCATGTTATATACAAAGGCAAGAAAAAATATAGTTAAAGTTTGTGCTCTCCATTGAAGAATCTCCATTTGGAGAAGATAGCATTAGTGGCAAACTTGTCACTGGGAAAGAAAAATCCCTTGCTTCATCTGTAGACAGAATGCTGTCCCAAAAGGACAAAACTTGGAAGCAGGTAAATAGACAGCCTAGCTCTGCCAAGACAGGGTAGGCAAGTCCTTCATAATTCCTGCTCTACAATCAATGTCTGTCAGAGAAATGGGGCCAAATGACTGAAGATCGATGCTGTAATGTATGGAGAGAAAATGGGAACTGTCCAGGCAGCCACTGGTATGTCATTTCTTAGTTTGGGAAGCTGCTGGCTCTGCACTTCCTGTATAATCAGATATATTTACAGGTCTCTGATGTGGACAAAGACTAGATAGTTATAGTCACAGTTAAATTTCAAGTTGTTTAGGAATTAAAAGAATGCTCAAGGTATAAGAGGATGTTTTTAAGTTGGTAATGCAAGTTAGGATGGAAACTGAGTTAGGTATAGAACTTTAAACTCATGGAGATCGATGGATAATAGAATATTAATATCAGTTGCTAAATCATGTTTTAACTTGAGAAACTAATTGTGAAATAAACAAAATTTTAAAATCTGTTAAACAGGTAATTAGCTGTTTTAATAATGAAGATAAGTGAGAAGCAAGTAGACACTGTTCCAAACTTTTAACTAAGGCAATCTACTTTCTAATCCGTGAAATTCAAATTAACATTTAAGAATAGAAGAAGCTATAGGAATGCATTCTATTTAATCCATTAGATCGAAAGATGAAAAGCAAATAATGTGACAATTTCTCCTTCAGCATTTCATTGGTCAGTGTTCCCTCTTCTGCACAAATTCCAGCCTAAGTTTCTCTGTAAAGGAGATAAAAACAAAGTACTATACCCTATACCTATCATCAAGCAACTCCACATAAGATAGGTTCTGTGAAACACTTACATATTATAATAGCCCTGTGAAGTATTTGTCATTCATAATTTATACTTCAGAAAACTGAGCCTTGCTTAACTATTGTTTTGACTCAAAGATGAAAGCCAGCAAGAAATGTACAATAATACCACAAGATACCCAACCCTCAACATCAAATTTTCTGTGTTAAATTCCAGTTCTGAGCTTCTAGGGACACAATTTTAACCCTGAAGCTACTAGCTTTTCATATATTTTAGAAATTTTAATATGGGTTTAGCCTCAGCATCTTTAACATTAGAAAGGATAATTCTTTCTTTTTTCTTTTCCTTTTCTTTTCTTTCTTTCTTTTTTGTTTGTTTGTTTTGTTTTGTTTTTTAACACAAAGGTTTCTTTGTGTTGCCCTATCTGTCCTGGACTCACTTTGTAGACCAGGCTGGCCTCGAACTCACAGAGATCTGCCTTCCTCTGCCTCTGGAGTGCTGGGATTAAAGGTGTGCTCCACCACACATGGCTTGGAAGGATAATTCTTTGTCAGCAAATGTACATAATAATTAGAATTTATTCAAATGCTCACATGAATGGACAACCAATTTCTGAATACATGTCAGCTTGTAGCTAGCATATGGAAACTTTCTTCTTTCATTTAGTAACAAGAGCAAGAAACTCAAATGCCTGTCACATTTCAGGGAGTGTTGTAGATGATAGTGATACATAAGTGAACAAATATTTAATGCCACTTGCCAATAGATGACAAGAAACAAAAGCACCCCAAATAGCCAAGAGAACTTGTAACACAAAAGAGCTAAACAGAGAATTGCCAGAAAGAGAAGACCCACATGTAATTGTTTCCAAATTTTAATTTAGTCCACTAATATAATTCCCTTAAGTTTGCATTTGAGATTGTTGAGGCATAAGACAGTATTGCAAGATTTGTCAGGGCAGACATTGCGATATTCTTGATGGGTGTTCCTTATAGCTACTCTTCAAACCACAAACCAATATTTCTCATTGGCACCAGCTTCAAAACTTCTGAACACAGGCAGGGTTTGGAGTTAAACTCAGGAAAATCACATAATTAAAACCTTCAATTAAATCAAGTCTGAACAAATGTTGTTATCGGCCATGGCTGACCTTGTACTCACACTATAACTCAGGCTGGTTTCAAACCTATGGCAATTCTATTGCTTCAACCTCTTCAGTGCTGAGACTTCAGGTGTAAACTACCACACTTGAGTTAATAGATAAAATTTGAATAAAGCCTAGTTGCTCTTGTTAAAACTCAATATAGAAAATGCTCAACACAAACAAAAATTAATGCCAGTGACCTAGAATGCTGCAAAACAATTAGAATATTTCTTCAAATCCACATAAATAACTATACATTTTCCAAGTTATTTTTAAACCCTCCAAAACCTGTCAATGTTCTAACAAAACTAGCAGCATTTTCCATGCCTATGCATTATGACATCATTTCCAAATCATCAATCTTCATTTAAAATGAGCATTGTTGCTGCAAAAGGTTAAGTAATATATATGTACTTTACAGCATATTGATTTCCTAAAACTGATGGTTTTAAGCTAGTAAGGGAGAAAGACCTTAAGTCAATGTTATTACTTGTTTGGGATTCTTCTGAACTATTATGAGCCTGCTGAGAAACTCTAGGGTGATGTGTAATGTGTTCCTTTCCCTGTACTCAAACTTTTCCTGTCTTTCTATCCTTCCTTCAGCACCATTTTCTGTGAACATAACTGTGAGCTTCTTAAAGTTCTTTGGGAAAGACACATTAACTGGGAAGAGTTATTAGGGCCATCTTTGTAAATGACTCCCATCATATTCCTGAATCAATATTACAGATTTTCATTCTAACTAGAGCAACACAGTAATTCTCACTCAGAACTTATCTACTGGCTTACATTTCTTTCTTAATTAATTACTTGAGAATTTCATTCAGTGTTCTTTGATACTACTCATCCTACCTTCTCCAAATCTTCCCATGTCTATCTCTTCTACCCTCACCTCAATTCCTATACAATATTGTGTTTCGTTTTACTTGTCTCCCCCCATTGAGTCTGGTTCAGTTGGCCAGTCATTCTTAATCCTGAGGTTTATGCTGGAGTGTTGTTTTAAAAAGCTAAAATATCCCAGTCATTTGATTTTATCAATGAAGACGCAGGAGTCATATGCTGGGGTATAAGTCTGTTAGCTCAGAGAGACAGATAGCTCACCCAGACGATCTTCCCACTCAGCTGAAAACCTAGAAGAAAAAGCTCAGACCTACAGAGCACAGAAGAATCTAGAGGAAGAAACTTAGAAGAAGAAAACTCAAAGGAAGAACTTCCAACTCCTTCTTGACACTCTCTTAAATGCCCCTCAGTTCAAGTCCCTCCTTTTTGTTAAATCCCTGTCAGCTGGTTTCTTGTTCTGTCTCTTGACCTAGAATTAACTTTATTTAATTTGTGTACATAAAGCTCTTGGATTAAAGGTGTGTTCTAGGACTGACCCACACAATAACCACTTTTTATAATAAACAGAAAGTTCTTGGATTAAAGAACAGATTGGATTAAAAGGCAGATCCACAAAACAAGTACTTGTTTACAGTAATCAGAAAGCTCTAGGATTAAATGCTAAGCAATCCCACATAGAAATAGATTTCTCAATTCACAGTCTTGGGATTCACAATGTGATCAAATATTCGACAACACTAGAGTGTGGTCAGCTTCCCAGAGATCATTTCTTTAAGGAAATCTGACTCTCCTTCTTGAAGAAGCAATCAAATCCCACTGCTCCTCAGCTAGTGTAGATTTCATCGTCATCTCCTCTACTCTACAATTGCACTTTGGTGGTTTGAGCTTTGCAAATCTTGTATATGCTATCAATCGCCCCCCCCCCATATGTTCATATGTAGAACTGCATGCTGTGTCTGGGGAAGACTTTTCTTTTTTTATGTTTATTTTTTACTTCAGGTTACATGTCCATCACAGTGGCCTCTTTCCACTCTGCTCACCCTCTTCCCCCTATCCCTTCCATTCCAATCTTCTGGAGTGGAGTGTCCCAATATATCAGTCCCCTGCTCCAGTTCAGCAGTCATATGAGGACCAAGAGCCTCCTCATACACTAGGGGCCTACAAGGCAGCACCACTAGGAGAAAGTGTCTCATTGACAGGTAAAAAAGTCTATGTTCCTGTTCCCTTTGGTGCATTGGTTGCAGTATAGTTAGTCTGTACTATATAGCTAAAATCTGACTATACGTGAATAGGTGCCATGTGCATCCTTCTGAGCCTGGGTAAGCTCACTCAGGGTGAGCTTCGAGTCTGGGTGAGCTCACTCAGGGTGAGTTTCTCTAATTCCATCCATTTTTCTGCAAATTGCATGATTTCGTTGTTTCTGATAGCTGAGTAATATTCCATTGTGTAGATATACCACAGTTTTTTAATCCATTCCTCAGTTGAGGGACATCTGGATTGTTTCCAGTTTCTAGCTATTACAAATAAGGCTGCTATGAACGTAGATGAGGAAACTTCCTTGTGATTCAGTGAGGAATCATTTGGATGTATACCCAGAAGTGGTATAGCTGGGTCCCAAGACAGAGCTATTCCAAGTTTTCTAAGATATCACCAGACTGATTTCCATAGTGGTTGTACAATCTGGCATTCCTGCCAGGAATGGAGAAGTGTTCCCCTTTCTCCCCAAAGTCTCCAGCATGTGCTGCCATTTGAGTTTTTGATCTTAGCCATTCTGACAGGCGTGAGATGGAATCTCAGAGTTGTCTTTTTTTTCTTTTTCTTTTCATCTTTTAAAACATTTGTTTATTACTTCAGGTTACATCTCCATCACACTGGCCTCTTTCCACCCCTCCCAGTCCTTCCCTCCCACCCTCAACCCTCTAACACTTCCATCCCACTCCTTTGGAGTGGAGTGTCACTTATAACAGTTCCCCACCCCAGTTCAGCAGTCATATGAGGGCCAGGAGCCTCCTCATACACTGGGGGCCTACAAGGCAGTACCACTAAGACAAAGTATCTCATTGGCAGGAAAAAAAATCTATGTTCATGTTCCCTTTGGTGCATTGGTTGTAGCATAGTTATCCTGTACTATATGGCTAAAATCCAACTATAAGTGAATAGATGCCATGTGCATCCTTCTGGGTCTGGGTTAGCTCACTCAGGATTAGCTTCTCTAGTTCCATCCATTTGGCTGCAAATTGCATAATTTCATTGTTTCTGATAGCTGAGTAGTATTCCATTGTGTAGATGTACCACAGTTTTTTAATCCATTCTTCATTTTAGGACAGCGGGGTTGTTTCCAGTTTCTAGCTATTACAAATAAGGCTGCTATGAACATAGATGAGAAACTCCCTTGTAATTTGGTGAGGAATCATTTGGAAGTATACCCAGAAGTTGTATGGCTGGGTCCCAAGGCAGAGCTATTCCAAGTTTTCTAAGATATTGCCAGACTGACCTTCATAGTGGTTGCACAAGTCTGCACTCCCACCAGCAATAGAGGAGAGTTCCCCTTTCTCCAGAACCTTGCCAGCATGTGCTGTCATTTGAGCTTTTGATCTTAGCCATTCTGACAATTGTGAGATGGAATCTCAGAGTCGTCTTGAGTTGCATTTCTCTGATGATTAAGGATGCTGAGGATTTCTTCAAGTATCTCTCAGCCATTAGGGATTCCTCCTTTGTGAATTCTCTGTTTAGTTCTGTTCCCCAGAACTCAAGAAATTAAATGCCAAGAAACCAAATAATCCAATCAAATAATGAGAAAGACTGTTTCCTTGAAGCTACTCTCTCCTCTAGCTTTACAAGATCTCTGGTTATTCTAATGTGAAGATCTCAGAACCTTGGGGATAGGGTATGATATTTGGATCCCATTTAGGTCTGGGAACTTCATGGATTCTTATGTTGGATAGTTGATGATCTCTGTGTTATTCACCATCTACTGCATGAAACAGCTTCTCTGATGAGGCTTTAGTGATGCACAGTTCTAGGCACAACAGTGATTCATTAGCAATTTAATAGTATATCCATTTAGCAAAATAATATTATTAGGTTTTTTCCCTAGAGGCTATGACCTATCAAGCTACAAGTTCAGTACTCATGCTAGGAATTGGTTCTACATCATGGAGGTCCAATCAGAATATAATTGATTACTCCCATGATATTTGTGTCATGATTGTACCAGTGGGCATAACTTGTAAGGCGAATAATTATTGGTTGTTAGTCACAGCTGATATATACATATAATAGCTTTCTTCTCTACTATCTTTGATAGCATCTTCCAGAACTATGAAAACCAGTCAGTAGATCTGAAGCTTCCAAATGAGTATTCCTTTGATTTCTTCATGACTCTAGTATGTGGTGTTTTCAGTGATAGGGTCTTATGGTAACAATCTGGAGAGTAACCAAGAGTACTGGAGGTATCCTATAGTGTTGGGTTTTTTTATTGGATCCAATAACTGAAAAAGAAACAAGAAATGGTAACCTATTTATGAGGATTTACTTGTTTTGATGTGGTATCTAGTTAGAATATTTACTCTTCATTGTTGGACAGGTCTATTAAAACACTTTTTATATTTGCATATTTATATATTTTAGGAAGCTTCTATAACCTTTTTCCAAAAGACTTTTATTTGTTATTTATCTCCTCAGATTTGTCTTTTCACCCTGCTTTTCCATTCTCCTACTCCAATTTAACAATTCCTGTTTCATTATTTCCCTTAACCCTTTACATGACTGTGTTCTCTCTCTGTTCCTCTAAAACTCTCTTCAAATTATTTCTTTACTAATTTCCCCATCTCTGTGAGCATTCCAAAGGAAACATATAGAAAAAGATTTATAAGTAACATCAACAAATGAGAGAAACAACATTCAACATTTATCTTTCTAAACCTGTTCCCTTACTTACACTATTGTTTCTAGATCTACCCATTTAATTGTGAATTTCATACTTTTATTTTTTTCACTGTTGAGCAATATTCCATTGTGTAAGTATACCTCACTTGCAATATCCATTCATCAGTTGATGGGAAATATGTTGATTTTAACAAAAATCTAGAACATTCTATTTTACCAGTAAAGATTCAACAGCAAGATGCTGGAATGAAAGCCTGCCAGCCAGAGAAGCAGACAAAGCACCCAGCTAACCTTTCTCCTCAGCTGATGTCTAAGAAGGAATGCCTCATCTCCCACCACATCTCAAGAAACCTCTTTCAAACTGAATATCCTTCCCTTCTGCTTCCTCTCTATCCATCCCCCTAACTTTCTCTTCCTCTCTCTGTTTTATCTTGATAATTCTATGTTCACTTCCTGTCAACTGGTTACTTGTTCAACCTCTTGATGTATGATTTACTTTATTTAATCCTGATTACAATATTTAAGCAGAAAGCTCTTGGTTTAATGGTGTGTGGTAAGACTGAGGCACAAAATCATGGTGAAAAACACCTAATAAATGACGGCCAAACCTGATCTCTAACTTTCACATGCATGTACACATGTGCATGTGTACCACACACACACACACATTATATTCATGTCTGTCTGATCTTTGCATTCCCAAGTGTTAGAGATATTTGTTGCTATGTATAATTTGGGCCATTGACCGTACTATAATTTATATGAAAGGTAACATAGCAGAGGTCCTTATATGTAGTCTAAAAGACTAGAACTTTGTACCTAAACCTACTTATCTCCAGAGAGATCTTTTGGAGATTGAGTCTTATAAATTTTTGAATAAAACTTATATATTGACTTCCTAGACTGTTGAGCACAAGAGAATGTGGATGATGCTATACCTAGAAGGGGAATGGAATTCCATGCAACTTTCTCACTTTTCCCCTAATTTTATATATTTCTCCCATTTAGGTGTTTATGAGGTATATTATTCATAACAAAGCAATGAATTGGATGAACAAAAAATAACAATATGGTGATTGTTTTAAAGTTTCAAAGACAGAAAATAAATTAATGACTTCAGCTTTCAGTTCAGTATCTCATTAGCTATGTGACTCTATACATACTCCTTCATTATCTAAATCTGACTTACTCTTCAACTAGAAGGTACAAAGAGGTCTTAAAACCTTTCTGACCTGACATTAATGAAAATTAATGATATATAATGTGTCAACCATGAAACTACATGTGCATATCCTATGAAAACAGGAGGCAGTAGGTGAACAGTCAATGATTCCTCCATGTGGACCTGTTTGTGTGCATATACATAGAGACATAGACACTCATACAAATAATTTGTACAAATAATTAATTAAATTGTTTAATCAGTATTTATATTATCATTAATTGGTTTGAGGGCTGTTAATCTTTAAGCAGGCATTATAAATGAGCACACAGAGATCACATGTGGCTTTTAACAAGCCTTGGCCTGAGTTGAGCAATCCTAGCCCATTTAAGTTAGCTCTTAATTCTACTACACAAATATGACCCCATATATACATACGTCCCCTTGGACTGCCATTCTCCATAATATGCCAATGTTCCTGGCCATGTGGAATGAGGTTCTTTTTTCTAATCCATTGTGTGTGCCTCCTTCGTCCTGCTCCTGGCTGGAATGAATTAATCCTCTGCCTAAAGTGCAGACTTCCTGTTCTAATCTCAGGAAGTCCCACATTTCTCTGTCTTTGCCCAACCTCAGGACTCAGAATTTTATTTAATCAATCAGAGTCAATGTAAGTAACAAACAGAAAACAGAACCAATTAACATTTAGAATGCTTAACACTACCCCATCAATTACCTCCTTTTGTCTAAAAAAAAAGGCTAATTTTTTGGCTCATATAGTAAAAACAATAAGAACAAATATGAAACAATCAAGAAAACCATATATAAAAGTTATGCATATAATGTTTAGCCTATTTGCATCAGGCAATCTTGAAGAAGAAAAAATCATCTATCTTGGTGTGTCTAAAGTTCTGAACCTAAATATTTCTATCATATTCTATATTTATAAACCTAGATTTTACTTAGATTTTAAAAAATCCTTTTAAATCCTAAACAACTCAAGTTCAATGTAAATTTTAAACTCTTATGCCTTCAATACCATCAAAGACATATGAAGGGATAAAGTTATTATTTGAGTGAGTAGGAAGCATAGAAGAGGATCTTCCAAAAACAAATATGACAGTTTGTTGCCTAGACAGTCCCAAATATCTCTTCATATCGTTGGAGCATCATTTTCAGCCTTCTGGCCAAGCATATTTCACAGACTAAATTGTGCAGCAGGAAATAAGGATTTTCCCATTCTGTCTCTGAAGAATCAGGACATCAGCTTACCTGCATTTAAGCTCTGGTCCATCTTTGGACTGTATATAGTCTGTTGAGAGAGCAGGGGCATTTTTGCTGAAAAGGAATTATCTCCTGATGGGAGATTTATTTTTGAGGAATTATATCCTGATGGAAGATTTCTTTTTGAGGAATTATCTCCTGATGGTAGATTACTTTCTGATGCTCATTGTCTTATTCCAAGTCAAATGGGAGCTGTCAGGGGCTGACTGTCTTAAGTCAAACAATTCTTAAAATAATAAAAATATCTTTAAATGCCATTTTCTATATGCCTCTGAGGGTTTTGAAGACATCTATCAATTTATTTATAAATCTCTCTATCATCTGTCTTCTATCTATCTATGAACAAACTGTATATTTTTAACAATTTATTATCTGTTTAACTTCATAAGTCTATTTTGTGATAAATTAAGACTTGTATTTGACATGACCAGAAGCTTGACTGGCCAGTCAACTTGTATTATCCAGACTCCTAAATAGATTGCAATAGCAACCCATGAAAGGATCGGAAGTAAACCTGTACTTTTAAATAAGTTGTATAGGCACAATACCTTATATAAGAGTTGAAATACACATATTATGTATCAAAATATAAAATTCTATACTAATGAATCAAACTTAATCTTATTTTTGTATCAATATACAAAATTTTATACCAATATATTGAAAGATAACTTTAATTGAGAATAACAATAATTTTAATTTTAAGTTTCAGAGCAGATTCAATAATCTATCCTTATATCTTGTCATTTCTATATTATATACATATAATCCCCCTCTTTTTCTTTTCAAGTCCTTTCCCCCTATATGACAAAGAAAGAAGGATAGAGAAAAAGAAAAAAATAGAAAAGTCCTTGAATCTAATCTCCTATATCTTGCTTAACAAGACCATTTAACAATTTGTAACCATTCCCCCTAAACAACATCCATCATCCACCCAACTTTTGGGAAATGGGACGTCGTTCTCTTAAAACTTCTTCCTGCTGAATTTGGATGCCCAACCTGTTTGGGGGCCCAAATAAAATGGAAAAATGGTTAATCAATTTAATTGTAACATTTGTTGTCCAGTCTCTATGTACTCAGCAATTTGATGTCCTGAGCAATTTGTAGTTCGAAGCTGGACTTTGGTAGGAAAGTTCAGAGCTTTATTGAAGTCCTGTCTGGGACAGCTTCTGAGGCTGGGCCATCTCAGCAAGCTGTTTGAAGTTGTTCTGGGTGCAGATTTTTGAGGAAACAGGTACTGAGGCAGTTTACGAGGTTGGATCATTTGGGTTACTTGTCTTGTCTTCTTTGGACTCAGGTCTCATTGTTCTGAAAATATATAATTTCTCACAAGTAACATATAGTTCTGCAATTACCAAAATGCCTTGGATGTGCAGGATGAACAAATCAATTAAGGAATATTTTCTCTTCTTTGAACAGCAGAAAGATATTTGCAAGTCTCTATTCATGCCATATAAAAACCTGAGATGTAATAGTATTACATATATATGCTATATATAATCTATTTTAAATTGAAAATACAGCATAAGACAAAATGGAGTTTAAGTATTCTCCTCTACAGTTGACATACATTTATTAATTGATTAAAACAGGTTTATTCTGTGTTGTTCTGACTTTTTGTATATTAGGTTGGCCTCAAACTCAAGGGGAACCACTCTGTGTCTGTCTTTGTCTCCCATGTTTTGGGAACAAAGATATACATTTACATATTTCTTCTTTCCTTTTCTCCTTTCTTTGGAGATTTAATTTCTATGTGGATATATCTATCCTTATTGAGACAGGGTTTTTCTTTGTAGCTTGGGCTGTATTGATTTGCTCTGTAGAGCTCCATAGGTTAGATTGGTCTTGAACACACAAAAAGCCTGTTTTGTCTTTGTCTCCCAAGTTTTGAGATCAAGGTATGAATTTAAATAATTGAGTTACCCTTATTAAACAATAACATCAATTAAACCATTTTTTGTATTAGGTTGAGTTCCAATCCTCCCATGCAAGCCTCATTCTTAAGGAGATTGGTGTAAAATAGCATGATATGCTATTTTATGTTAGCTTTTCTTAACTGTTGGCTGGGGGATGCATGCAGTTTGCATGTTCTTCCCCAGCCTAACTCTGGGTCCTTACATTGGTTAACAGAATATATCCCTTTCTCTTTCTCTCTCTTTTTCCCCTGAGACAGGATTTATCTCTGTATCCTTGTCCTGTACTCACTTTGTAGACCAGGCTGACCTTGGTGAATGTCAAGGATCCACCTGTCTTTGTTTCCCAAGTGCTGGGATTAAAGGCATGTGCCACCACACCCAGCAATTAACAGATCTCTTTTAGGGACAAAATGCCTCCCTTAGTAGGAGCCCCACACCTAAGGAGACTGGTTTGTGACCCCTTTCTCCTTACATAAATTTGAGATTATGTGTGTTTATCCATTTGATCAGTAAGGACATTATTAAAATTAACATCAAGGAAAAAAATGTATCATTTTTAAATTCTAGACTGTCTTTAGTAAGCAGTCTTGTCTTATCAGCAGAGTTCCCACACTGCCTTCATTGCTTAAACCAGACTGGTCTAGAATCCAGAGATCTGCCTGTTTTTTCCTCTAGTGTGATGGGATTAAGGGATTAAGGGATTAAGGGTGTGTGCCAGTACCACCCTGCTCAAGTATTTCACTTAAATTCTGGATATTAATAACTCTGTACCCCAGAGAGCAACTTTGAACTGCAGTGACAATTTGAAATCTGCCCAAAATCTTCAAAAATCTCTTATGTTTTAACAATGCCAAACCAGAAAAAATATCCTTTCTACCTCCCGATATAGGGAAATCAAAGACATCTAAACAAAATCAAGCAAAGAAACAACATTCCAAAAGCCTTGGCCTGTCTAACAATGCCATCCCATACTACAATTAAAGTTTTGTTCATTATTCCTTGGAATCTAGTTTTGGCTGCATTTGACTGGTGGACCAATAGCAGAAACTCCTGACAGGCACCTAGTACCCAGGAAGCTCTTAGCTCCAGCTGTCATCAATTTTGTATTATCTATTGGGAAGGGCCTCCCTCCATCCTTTGTTATCATTGCTGGCAATTTGGCATTCCATTTGTAAATTCTTTCCTTTAAGACTATCCTAGTCTGAACTTTCTCAAAAAAGATACACAGAAACACAATTTTCAGGGTAAAAATCATTAGCATGCTAAGAAGAACAAACTCAATTGGAATCCAAAAGTATTGAGGTATTATGAATTCCTCCATTTTTAATCTAGGCTATTAATTTTGCTCTCAACCTCTGTTTAGAAGGCTGCCGGTTTTTTAGTACATAAGGAGAGCTAAGCATTAGCTCTCTGCCTTTGATGCAAGGCAACAGCTGTTGTTAAGTTAGCCACACCTTTGAAATGCATTTGGGTTTGTCTCCCCGCTCTTAGGCTAGGAAACCTGCTTTCACCCAGGCCTTCTCACACTGTAAGCATGGATTCTAATTGCCATAGTTGAGCACCATATGTTGAAAAAATATCAATTGAATTATGTTGGGCATCATTTGTACAAATAATTAATTAAATTGTTTAACCAGTATTTATATTATCATTAATTGATTTGGGAGCTGTTAATCTTTAAGTAGCCATTATAAATGAGCACACAGAGACCACATGTAGATTTTAACAAGCCTTGGCCTGAGTTGAGCAATCTTAGCCCATCAAAGCTAGCTCTTAATTCTACTACCCAAATATGACCCCATATATACATGTGTCCCCTTGGACTGCCATTCTCCATGATATGCTAATGTTCCTGGCCATGTGGAATGAGGTTCTTTTTTCTAACCAATGGAGTGTGTCCTTCTTCTTCCTGCTCCTGGCTGGAATGAATTAATCCTCTGTCTAAAGTGCAGGCTTCCTGTTCTAATCTCAGGAAGTCCCACGTTTCTCTGTCTTTGCCCAATCTCAGGCCTCAGAATTTTATTTAACCAATCAGAGTCAATGTAAGTAACCAACAGCAAACAGGACCAATTAACATTTATAATTCTTAACACTACCCCATCAAGGGGGCCTAGGTCCAGTCCATGCATTCTCTTTGATTGATGGCCCATGCTCTCTGTGAGCCTCTATGGGCCCAGGTTAGTTAGCTCTATAGATCTTCTTGTGATGTCCTTTACCCTTCCAGCTACCTCAATCCTTCCCCCAATTCTCCCACAAGAGTCCCTGAGTTCTGCCTAAGTTTGCCTGTGGGTTTCTGCATGTGTTTCCATTGTCTGCTGGATGAACCCTCTTAGATGAGAGTTATGCCAGGATCCTAACTGCAAGCATAGCAAAGGATCATTATTAGTGTCAGGGATTGGTTCTAAGATAGCATCATGCATTGAGTCTGAAGCTCATCAATTCAGCAAGCTGGCCTTCTAGCAGTCTCTGACTCTACCACTCTAAGGCTAGGATCATATACATGCAACACCATACCCAGATTTTTACATGTGTAGTAAGGATCTGAACTAAAGCCATTGCATGGTAAATATTTAACTGACTGAGCTATCTCCTAGGCCCCTGTTTATGTGTACATTTACACACTGGAGTACTACTCAGTCACCAGAAACTAGGAAATCAAGCAATATGCTACAAAATGGATGAAACTAGAAAATCTCATCCTGAGTGAGGTAACCCAGACCCAGAAAGATGCCCATGGCATCTATTCATTTATAACTGGATTTTAGCATATAGTTCAAGATAACTATCCTACAACTAACAGGAACCTAGACTTTGTTACTTGTTAATGGGACACTTTGACACTTTGCCCTAGTGGAGCTGCCATGTAGTCCCCCATTGCAAGAGGAGGCTCTTACCTCTCATAAGGCTGCAGAACTAAAGGGGGCTGATATGTAGGGCACCCCACATTGTAAGAGTAGGATAGGTAAGAGAAGCAGGAGAGGGTGGGAAGGTGAGAAGGTGGGCTGGGAAGGGTGGAGGGAGGGGAATAAGACAGAGATGTAAATTGAAGTAATAAACAAACAGTAAAAAATAAATAATAGTTTTGGAGAAATAATAATTTAGTATTATCATATAATTAATTCAGGGATTACTTCCATCAGTCATTGATAAACACACAAGACAGGCATTATATATTTATCATGAGTCAGACTGGCATGTCAAAATTGAACTTTCTACTTATGATACAAATTATTGTTCTTAAAAGTGCACATCAAAACTAAGATGATAAGTTATACGCACATGAAAAGTTACATAATTGTTTGAATGTAATGCTGAATTGTGTCACAATGCAGTGGGATATTGTTTATCCAATGATTGCTGTTATCAAGTTGCAAAGATTTCACAAAAATATTTCAACTTTTCCAGACAAAGATCATGTGTGCAATCCCATTACTTGGGAGATCAAGACAGGAGGATAGCCATAAATTTCAAACAAACCTGTGTAGTATAGTAAGTTCTGAGCCAGACTGAGCTAGAGTGAATCTCTGACTCAAAACAAGAGTAATAACACAAACAACAGGAATAACCATATCTTCAACTAAGTGACCAGAAATTTAACGAATATGTTGATCTTTAAGAAACCCTTATTTTCTGTCTAGATACCATTTATTTCTGTATGGAAAAATCAGAAACTTGTCCGTATCAGCTTCATCTCTATTCTTCTTCCACATCTCTGCTGTAGGTACCATGTACTCCAAGTATACTTCAAGTGCTTATTGTTGATAACAACAAAGAATTCAATTTTCTACAAAAGCCATTTTTCTAACATCAAATCTTTCTTTTTCTCCATGTCTCCACGGGTACCATTCATTCTTTCGAACATAGCTCAGTCATAAACTACTACAAGTATAAAGTAGGAACACCTCAATATGGACCACACCCATCTCATATGTGCTTCATTTGCTCAGCTAACTGAGGCATACTTTGTTGTTACTACAAATCCTAAACTCTGAAAAGAAGAGGCTATGGTTTCATCTGTTTCTGAGTGGAAACCACATGGGGAAAGTGTGCTAAGTAACTACTGAATATTTTGTTTGTCTGCACAGAAGTGATTGCCCAGTGGTTAAGATCTGGTCTTCGGCAGGACCAAAGTTGAGTTCTCACCACTTACATCAGGTGACTCACAAAAGTGGGCAACTCCAGCTCCAACTGAAACCTTCTTTTTTATTTTATTTTTTTACTTTATTTTTTATTTCTGCAAGTTACATCTGAAACCTTCTTATTATCTGCACAGACACTAACAGGCATGTGACATACACCCACAATGACAAAAAGGAACGGTATAAGAAAAGAAAGAAAGAAAAGGAGGAAGGAAGGAAGAAAGAAAGAAAGAA
>CAJQZJ010032130.1:6137908-6185726 GCA_907164525.1 Lophiomys imhausi
AGGAAGGAAGGAAGGAAGGAAGGAAGGAAAGAAAGAAAGGAAGGAAGGAAGGAAGGAAGGAAGGAAGGAAGGAAGGAAAGAAAGAAAGAAAGAAAGAAAGAAAGAAAGAAAGAAAGAAAGAAAGAAAGAAAGTCACCACAGAGCTAATAGATATTTTGGTGAAGATTTTCTCAGAAGGTGGTGTTTTTGACTGACTTAAGTATAGTTAGAAAGAATGGTTTCTGCCTATTAACTTAAAGGATAAAAAAAAGTATTACAATCAGAATTAGAATAATAGGTTAAATAAAATTCCAGTGAATGGCTAAAAAGCTTTGCTTCTCTAGATTGCAGCCTGGTGCAGTTAATGAGCATGCATAAATTTAACTATGTGGGTGACATCTTTTGCAGCATTACTCAGTTAATACTAAAATTTTAACTTTTGGAAACTTTATTATGCCTTTGAAATATAATTTCTTCTGTGAAAATACTGATGAGATGGTTTGCCTACAACTCTTATTCCCTGGGACAAGTATTAATAACTTCATATAATTAGAATATTCATTAAAAGTGACCCCTGGCCAAATAATAATTTGGCAAAAAAATTTCTTTCATCTTTGTTACTATTCTGCATAAATGTGGTTATTTAATATTGACAAGAATGTATGACAGAGATAATATTCTTATTTTCCATAAAGATATGCTAAAGATATTAGAACATGTCTGAATATTCATATTATCCTAATTATAAATATATTTGCATCTATATGGGTGTGTGTATAATTCTACCAAGTAGAACATATTTAAAAAATTTTAAAATTGCAACAATTTATGGGTGGAAAATTAGAGTCACTTTCCATTTTTTTACCAAGCCAAATTCTTGATTTGTGAAAAGGTGTAAATATTATTATTATAAATAAATAAAGCTCTTTTCTGTAGCAAACACACAAATTAAAGAGTACTAGTAAAATTTCTGAAAACAGTTTTTAAAACATTTATAGTCATCAGTCACTACATAATGACAGAAATAGATAATTATAAGTAAACATTATCTGCAAATTTATATTTTAGTATCTTCTTAGTTATATCATTCAAATACGCAACTCATCAAAATGATACTTTACTAAAAGCTATAGATTCATAGGTATACCTGTTAATCTTATGTTAACTTGAATCAAGATTGTCATCAGAGAGGAAGGAGCCTCAATGCTTCCATAAGATCACACCATAGACAAGATTGGAAGGTATTCTCTTAATTAATGGTTGATAGGTTGATAGGGGAGGACTCAGTCCATTATGCGTAGTGCTGTCCCAGGGATGGTGGTCCTGGCTTCTGTAAGTATTCAGGGCTAACAGTGCATGAGAAGCAAGCCAGTAAGCATGACTTCTCTTTGGCTTCTGCATCAGCTCCTGCTTCCAGGATCCTTTCCTGCTTGAGTTACTGTCTTTACTTCCGTTGATTATGAACTGTGGTGTGGAAGCATAAGTTGCCCAAGTTGCTTTGGACATGTTGCCTCATCACAACAAGAGTAACCATAACTAACACAAGTTGGTACCCTGAATGGAGACCTGCTATATTAGTGACCTCACCATGTTGTTTTGTGCAGGACTGTGAAAGGACTTTGGTAATTTGGGCTAGAATAGTCATTGGATATTCCAAGCTCCATGACCTTTTCTACAGATACTTGGAAAATAAGAATGCTGAGAGCAATTCAGACAGTGGAGGCCTAGCTTATGAACTTCCAGAGGAAAGAAAAGACTTTACATTGACGATTTTATGAAGAATCTGTTGTTCTGGTTAGCTGGAGCAGAGGAATCATCTGTAATTAACATAATATTAGAACTATTAAGTGAAGACTTGCTTTTCTGGAATAGTTGATGCTGATTAGTCAGAGCTGAGGAATTGGCAGTGATTAAAAAGAGATCAGCTCTGCACTTCCTGTATAGTCAGATATATTTATCCTTCTCAGGTCTCTGATGTGGTTGAAGACTAGATACTTATAGTCTCACACTTAAGTTTTAAGTTGTTTAGGAATTAAAAGGATGTGCTAGGTCTAAGATGTTTTTATGTTGATAATACAAGTTTGGATGGAAACTGAATTAGGTATAGAACTTTAAACTCATTGAGACAGTTAGGTAATAGAATGTTAATATCAGTTGCCAAATATGTATGGACTGGACATTGGGAATGTATGTTATACCTTATAATTTTCATGGTTGTAGCCTAATTATTCTTATTGTTTTTTATTGTGTTTATTGTTATAAGAAAAAGAGCCATTTATTGGACTAAAAGGGGGAGTTGTTTTGGGGAAAAAAGATATACCTAAAAAAAAATAGTATATAGGAGAGTGAGGGGGAAGAGGGTAGGACCGGGAGGTGGAGGAGGGTAGGGATTATGATTAAATTGTAACTTGAAGAAAAAAAAGAACAGGTAAACAAATTAAATTGACCCTTAAAGAGAGAGAGAGAGATTAGCATCATTGAGATGAAATGCTCTGAAAAGTGTTTCTGAGATAAAGCATACAGAAACTGTGTTCAAGACATGACCAAGGTCATATTTTGTGCTGAGAGCAGAACTTGGTAGTATAAGAGTCATGCAGGTAGTGTTGGTCTTAATGGTGTGAAGAGGTCATGGAGAGTGGCTGAGGCTTGGCACTGTTTGGTAGGGCTAGAGTCCCTGAAGAGAGTTCAGGAGAGCTTATTGGTGAAAGTGCAACCATTGTAGCAAGGGACCCCAGTAGTATTGTGGATGCCAGTGCCATGTGATGACGTAACATTAATAGTAGTAGCAGTGGAGTAGAGCCAGCTGGAACCGAGAAGACAAGATATGTGTGGAGCAGAGGGCACAGCCAAAGAAGTGGCCCAAGCCCTTTGGAAGAGCCCAGAAGATAGTGAATGGATTTCAAATTATTGGATATTGGGTTATTTCCACTCTTGGAGCTTGATTTTTCTCTGTTTAGACTGTGACTGTACCCTGGTTCTTACTTCTTGAAGAAAGTATGTAATGTAATTTTGATTTTACAGGTGCATATGGCTCAAAGATTTTGAACCTTTAAAAAAGAGTTTAGATTTTTAAAGGGGTTAGAAATTTTAAAAAGACTGAATTTTTAATATGTATGATTTGTAGGAATTATGGTACTTTTTAATTTGTAATATTTATTTATATTGTGATATCAATACTAACATACCATCTTGGAGATAAATGAGAAATGAAAGATTCTAATTGAAAAGCTATGTGTTCATGTGTTAAGTTGACAAGGTGTACTGGTTAGTTTTATGTCAATTTGACACAAGATAGAGTCATTAGAAGAGAGAGCATCAGTTGAGGAAATTACTCCACCAGATCAGGATCTAGGAAAGCATGGAGAGCATTTTATTAATTAGTGATTGATGTAGGAGGGTTTGGGCCATTATGGGTGATGCCATTCCTGGCCTGGTAGTCCTGGCTTCTATATAAGAAAGCAGGCTGAATAAGCCATGAAGAACACACCAATAAACAGCACTTCTCTATGGCCTCTGCATCAACTCCTGCCTCCATGTTCCTGCCCTCTTTGAGTCTCTTTCTTGACTTCATTTGATGATGAACTATGAGGTGGAAACATAAGCTAATTAAACCCTTTCCTCCCCCAAATTTTTTTCATCATGGTGTTTCATCACAGCAATAGTAACCCTAATATAACAGGGTAATTTTGACATCACCTACAATCATGAAGGACTAGATTCCAAATATCATCCTAGTGAACAGTGTATTTTTTAACAATTATTTATTATTTGATTATGTCTCCATTTCTCACCTCTCTACCCACTCCCTCCCATACCCTCTCTCCCCTCTCCCACCCCTCACATGCCTCCGGTATGGGGTGTCTCCATGTATTAGTCCCCCTTAGTTCATTAGTCACATGAGGTCTAAGAGCTTCCTCTTACACAGCAGTCATACATGGCAGTTCCACTAGGGTGGAGTGTACCACTAACAGGTAACCAAGTCCATGTTCCTTCTCTTTTGGGTCTATTGATTATAGGATGGTTATCCTGTACTATATGGTAAAATCCAGTTATAAGTGAATATATGCCATGTGTATCTTTCTGGGTCTGAGTTAGCTCACTCATGATGAGCTTTTCTAGTTTCATCCATTTGGCTGCAAATTGCATGATTTCCTTGTTTCTGATAGCTGAGTAGTATTCCATTGTGTAAATGTACCACAGTTTTTAAATTAATCCTGTAAAAAAAACAACAACAACAACAACATCTGAAGTATCACCATCCCTGATTTTAAGCTATACTACAGAGCAATAGTAATAAGGACAGCATGGTACTGGTATAGAAACAGACCAGTGGATCACTGGAATCAAGTTGAAGACCCAGAAATAAACCCACACACCTAAGATCACTTAATTTTTGACAAAGAAGCCAAAAACATACAATGGAAAAAGGAGAGCATATTCAACAAATGGTGCTGGTCTAACTGGATGTCAACATGTAAAAGAATGCAAATAGACCCACCAAGGTCCAAGGGGATCAAAGACCTTAACATAAATCCAAGCACACTAAATCTAATAGAAGAGAAAGTGGGGAAAAGCCTGGAATTTATTAGCATAAGTGACAACTTCCTGAACAGAACACCAATAGCTCAGGCTCTAAGACCAACAATCAATAAATCAACAGTGTATTTTTGTTCAGAGGCATTCTAGTGCTCTGTGTACCATTTCTCACTCTAGTACCAAGCTATCAGGAAATACACTAGGGAACCTAAATGTAGCCAAGCATTAAGAAATCCAAAGTCAAGGTAGTTTTCATAGTGTTTGATGTTGAACTTAAGGTCTCCTGTGTTCTACCAAGTGAAAAGATAGACTTTAAACTCAGGCTTCCATCTCAGGCTGAGCAAAACTAAAATTGCCCCACCCTGACCTTATCAGTGACCTTCTCATTGCATTATTACACCACCACCCCTAACTGCCATCCTTGGGAAATGACTTACAAAAATTCCAAGATACATCTGACCCACAGGGTTCGAAAATCCCTAGCCCCAGGTTTAGGAAGCTCTCCTTGACCAAAGTTCCTGATTCTCAAGGAAAAATCCCTTCCTCAGGAATTTACAACAATGCCTGAATCTGCCCCACCAAAATGTATGTAAACCTAAAGCCCTGTGAATTTGGGGTTCCTTCTCCCTCGGGTGTAGGCCACTCCACTCATGTTTGACACTCGAGTGAGAACAATAAATTCCTCTTGCATCGACTCGGTGTCTTTTTCTCATTGAAGATCAGCAGGAAAATAGGCATGAGTCCCTCCGGGGTTTGGGCATTACATTTGGTGTGTTGGTCAGGAAGTACTGACCCTTCTGAGAATGGACAGAGACAGATCCGAGGAAACCAGTTACCGTGGTTGTTGTCCATGTCCTGTCTCTTTGTTTGTCTTTCTGTGCTTTTGTTCTGTGGGTTGGATGTTCTTACTTTCATTTTGTAATTCAATATATTCGCAAACGGTCTGAAGAAGTTTGCCCAGTCAGAAACTAAAAGTTTGTGCCAGTTCACAAACGCACATAGGAAGTGGCAAGCAGACTTGCTGGGAAGATGTGCCATTGGTGCCACAATCAAGGGAGATCTGGGGAGATGTTCCCGATTTCCCGGAGGGTGTCCCAAAGTGATTCTAGGCCCCTCTCCTTTGGTTGGTCGAGGTGGCCCCTGGTCCCTGAGTGCCAATGCAGCTGTTGGTTCTCTTTTCTGTGGCCTGGCCAATGAGTTTGGTGGTGCCTTTGTCTCTGTCTTTTCATTGCCTGCTATGGATATGGTAGCACTGATCACCGAGCTCGGGGAGCCCACACAATGCAGCATGCCAGAGAAATGCATTAGGTTTCTGTGCAGAAGACAGCAGGTTTTCAGGTTCTGTCTAGTCTGACTTTCTGTTTGTGAGACCATTTGTTCTTGTTTGTGTTCTATGGCTTGGCTTCTGTGTGCATTCTTGGTTTGTGAGTGTCAGATAAAACTGTTTCCTTGTTTTGGTCTCAAACTGATTTGGGCTGACGTTCCAGGCTTGTTCAGGTTCTTCCTAGCCAGTTGTTAAATGAAAGAGCTTCCTACCAGGCTAGGGGAAGTTTCGGTTGGCTGACTTTGTGTTTGTTTGTCTTCCTAACTCCCTCTAACTGAGACTAAGCACAGACTTGGGAAAGTTCTACCGTATATGTTTTTGTCTGTCTTCCTTTTGTTCTGCACAAGAGAACAGGTTTGCATGCGAGCTGAATGTCCATGCACACCAGCTTTAGACCTTGGCTGTTTTTTCCTTATGCCACACAGAGATCAATGATCTCCCTTCTCCCATCATCTGGGCCTGGGTTAAGATGAAGGGAGAAATGGGATTCGCCAATCCTCCCCACCAAAATCATTGTGAGGGGACAAGGCCCTCCTCTCTGGCAGGGAAGCTCTGAAATTCCATTGTCATCTGGAGCACCTGTGCAAAACAATGAAGAAAAGAACAGGGAAAGTTCCCTAAGGTAAAAGCTGCCATAAGCTGGGCAAATTATGGGGACACACCTCTTCCCCAGAAACAGAAATGAAAACCAGATAGGCTAATAGGGGGTTGCTACCATCAGAAAAGATATAAAAAAGGGTTATCCACCTGCCTGGACAAAATGTCCAGGCTACATACTCCCTTTGCTGCTGGTTCTGGCAGTCAGCCAACATAATTTCTACCCAATGCTTTAAATGTTAAGATAAAATTTGTTTAAGGGTGACAGCTCCTTTCAGTAACTTTTCTGCTTTACAACTTGATGTAATACAGGCTGCTAAGAAAAAAAATGAGTTTTGGTTACTGATGGTTTCTCTAATGGTAGAGTTGCCTGTACAATTGCTATTTAAAAAGTGACATATTTTTTTACTCTTTTATTTATTTATTTCTTCAAGTTACATCTCAATTGTAATCCCCTCCCAACTCCCCCTCTGGTCTCACCCTCCAACCCTCTCCCCTCTCAACCCCCATCCACTTCATTTTTTTTTAAGTTTAAGGTATATCTATTTTAACCCAATAGCTCCCCCTTTCAGTCCAACAAATGGCTCTTTCTCTTATAACAATAAATACACTACAAAACAACAGAAGAAATTAGGCCACAATTATGAGAATTATAAAGCTTAGCGTACATTCCCAATGTCCAGTCCATATGTATTTGGCACCTGACTTTAACATTCTACTATCCAACCATCTCCATGAGTTTAAAGTTCTATATCCAACTCAGCCTCCATCCTAACTTGTATCATAATTTTAAAAACATCTTTTTAGATCCAGAACATCCTCTTAATTCCTAAACAACTCAAAATTTAACTATGAGACTTTAGCTATCTGGTCCTCAACCACATCAGAAACCTGAGAGGGATAAATATATCTCATTATACAGGAAGTGCAGGCCAAGCAGCTTCCAAAACTAAGAAATGACATACCAGTGGCTGCCTGGACAGTTCCCAATTTCTCTCCATACATTATAGCATCAATCTTCAGCCATTTGGCCCCGTTTATCTGACAGACATTGATGGTAGAGCAGGAATTATGAGGACTTGCCTACTCTGTCTAGGCAGAGCTAGGCTGTCGACTTACCTGCTTCCAAGTTTTGTCCTGTTTGGACAGCATTCTGTCTACAGTTGAAGCAAGGCTATCTCTTAGCAAGAATAATCCCTTGCTTCAGTGTTTGGTTTTAAGAAGGCAGTTAAGAGGATTAAAAATTGTAAGTAAATTAAGGGTTACTACAGTTCAACCTGGTTTTCTAAACCTTTAAGAGCTGAAGTAATTTGAAGCTAAGGTAAAATATTTGAGTAGGGCAGTGTTAGTCAATGCTTCTAACTCCAGCAGAGACAGGAGGATCACTATAGAGTTAGTTGTCTTTTAAATTCTAGAGTTATAAAGAGCAGGGTGGTGATGGTGCACACTTTTAATCTCATCACTGAGAGTCATACACACTTAATCCCAACTCACTGGAGACAGAAACATGCAGATCTCTGAGTTCAAGGCCAGCATGACACAGATTAATCTCCAAATAGAGAGAAACTTAGATCTAGGGCTGGTGGTACACATGTTTAATCCTAACAATTGAGAAGCACATGCCTTTGATCCCAATACTTGGAAGGCAGGAGTAGGCACATAGGATTTACAATGATTTAAGTTTAAAAGCTACTTGGATAAGGCATGCTGAATTGTCTTTTGTCATGTCAAAACATATACACTTAAAGGTATGTTTAAAGTTCCAAAATATCAAAAGAAATTTATTTAATCTCAGTTGAAAGATAATACTTTTTATATTGTCAAAAAGCCCAATTTGCTCTAGAAAAGATATTACCTGCCCCCCCCCAAAAAAAAGTAGTTCCACAGAGTAAGAATTAGGAGAGGGCTCTGTTCTTATCTTTCCAGAAAATTAAAAGTATGCATTTAAGCAGTCCAGGGACAACTGGACAACTGAAACCTCTGAAGAAAAGGGGCCAGACATCAAGAAGAAAAGTAGCCCAGATGATCAAGCCTCGAAGACTTCCTCAACAGCTGTTTCCTCAAAAATCTACAACTGGAATAACTCAAAAAGGCTAAAATGATTCAGTCCCACAGACTGTTAGAGCCAGGAGTTCAATAAAACCCTTAAGTTCAGCCTCTGACTACAAACTTCTTAGGACATTTAAATAGCTGAGCACAAAAGGACTAAACATCAAATGTTACTATTAACTTGCTTAAACATTTTTCATTCTTATTTGGGCCCCAAATGGGTTTCTTAAGTCTCAAATCAGCAGGAAGTAATTTTAAGAGAGCAACATCCCATTCCCAGAAGGTGGGTTAGGTGATTCCCTCACCCTTGTTCATTTGATGGGTTATAGATGTTTGTTGTGATTTAGGGGGGTTGGCTACAAGTTGTAAAATGGTCTTGTTAAATAGATTTTGGACATTAGATCCAGGAATTTCTTCCTTTTCCTTTTCTCTATCCTTTCTTCTCTCCTATGTAGGGGGGAAAGACTTTTTGAAAAAAGGGATATAGATATAGACATATTATAGGAATGATAAAGAAAAAGGGATAGATTATTGAATATGCTCTTTGTATGTTGATACAAAATTAAGGTTATATTTGGTTACATTGGTATCAATCTTTGTATATTGATACAAAATTAAGGTTAACCCTTTTTAAGGTATTGTACCTAGGTAAAGCTTAAAAATGCAATGTGCCTGCCCCTAAAGGCATTGCACATGTGGCTGATATGTCACAGGTACATAAGTAGGTGGCAGAGAGGAGAGAGGCTATATCTATATTCAGTGTTCTGACCTATGAACATCTGAATGAATAGTAGCCTAACATTCCGGGAAAAAAATGCAAGCTGGATACCAACACAATGTTGGCGCCATGGGGTAGTATGTGATGACTACCAGACCAGTACCAGGCAAGCACCAGATGGGCTCCCAGGACAGGAAACAAGCCAGACTCTAGAAGAACTCTGCTTGTCCCTGGGGTTGTGGAGTCCCAGCCCTGGGGTGAGATGTGGTCCAGACGGGGTCACAAGAGCAGGAGAGCTCTCCCTTCCCTTCACATGCTGCAGTACTTGGGAGAGCAGGCCCTGGACCTTTCTGGGTAGCATATTACAGCTGGTCCTGGATATGGGGGTTGTGGGTGAGCCAACCCTGAGGGAGTGATTGTGGGAGAGCCAGCCCTGCCTTATCTCTGCTATTGGTGGTGTTGGGTAGGGAGAGAACCCTTCCTCTCCCTTTTTCCCTCATCACCATTGGGCAACAGGAGATCTAGCCCAGATGGTGTCAAAAGAGCAGCAGAGCTGTCCCTGCCCCTCACATGCTGCAGCACTTGGGGGAGCAGATTATGCACTTTTCCATAGTAGAAATTGCTCTGCAAGTGGGGATTGCAGGTACAGAACCAGGGCTTTTGAAATGCAATGTAATTGTGGCCCATTGATAGAAACTGTCACAAACTGTTTAGAATAATTAAGAAATGCAAACTAATAGTCATTCAAACATGTTATTTAGTTTGTGATAAACTAGCATAGTTTATCACAGATGTTTTCTAAGTTAATGTTGCTAAGATACAAGCAACATTTGCTTATCCAAATATATGGAGATAGATAGGTGGTCTTCGAAAACCTCAAGAGACATGTAGAATTTGGCATTCCAAGAAGGTTTCTTAGCTTAATATTTTTTGATATTCAGACATGTCAGTTCCTGACATTACTCCATATTCTAATCCAAGTAGAGGATGAGCATTGAAGAATCTCCATTTGGAGATGGTTGCATTAGTGGCAAGCCTGTCACTAGTCAAGAAAAATCCCTTGCTTCAACTTTAGACAGAATACTCTCCAAAAAGGACAAAAGTTGGAAGTAGGCAAGTGGACAACCTAGCTATGCCAAGGCAGGGTAGACAAATCATTCATAATCCTTATTTTCCAATTAATGTCTGTCAGAGATACTGGGCCAAGAGGCTGAAGATAGATGCTCTAATATATGGAGAGAAATTGGGGACTGTCCAGGCAGCCAAGCCAGTGGTCTTTATTTCTTAGTTTTGGAAGCTGCTGGCTCTGCATTTCCTGTATAATCAGATATATTTATGCTTCTCAGGTCTTTGATGTGGTTGAAAACTAGAGAGTTGTAGTCTCACAGTTAAATTTTAAGTTGTTTAGGAATGAAACTGATGTTCTAGGTCTAAAAAGATGTTTTTAAGTTGGTAATGCAAGTTGGGATGGAAAATGAGCTAGATATATAACTCTAAATTCATTGAGACAGATAGGTAATAGAATATTAATATCAGTTGCCAAATATGTATGTACTGGACATTGGGAATATATGTTATACTTAATAATTTTCATAATTGTGTCCTAATTGTTAAAAAAAAGAATTATGAGTTCTGGGAGAGGGTGTCAGAGCAGGGCCAAAAAGGGTGTAGGGAGGGTACAGTGATGGAGGTGTAAATTGAAGTAAGAAATAAACATTAAAAAAAAAAACAAAAACAGGCTCATTTATCTTATTTTTCTGATTGTTATTTTTCTACCCTGCTAATAAAATACTGCCTAAAATTTGGTCAATTATCACATGCCATTTTTTAAAACATGTTTTGGAGGCTCCCATAGCTAAAGTATTGAAGATTGAAATCAATTTGGCAAAGAGGACAACTTAAGTCAAATGTTGCAAGATTAGCAGCAAGAAGCAAAAACCAAATAAAACCAAAGCAAACCAAACCAAAAACAAAAATACAACAGGCAAACAAAACACTCTGTTCCGCATTTTTTGATTGGATTATTTGGTTTCTTGGCACTTAATTTCTTGAGTTCTTTGTAGATTTTGGATATTAGCCCTCTGTCAGATGTGAGGTTGGTGATTATCTTTTCCCAATCTGTAGGCTGCCATTTTGTTCAAATGACAGTTTCTTTGCCTTACAGAAACTTTTCAGTTTCGTGAGGTCAGAGAATTCACAAAGGAGGAATCCCTAAAGGCTGAGAGACACTTGAAGAAATGCTCAGAATCCTTAATCATCAGAGAAATGCAACTCAAGACAACTCTGAGATTCCATCTCACACCTGTCAGAATGGCTAAGATCAAAAACTCAAATGACATCACATGCTGGCGAGGTTGTAGAGAAAGTGGAAACCTCCTCCATTGCTGGTGGGAGTGCAAGCTTGTACAACCACTAAGGAAATCAGTCTGGTAATATCTTAGAACACTTGGAAGAGCTCTACCTCAAGACCCAGCTATACCACTTCTGGGTATACATCCAAATGACTCCTCACCAAATCACAAGGAAGTTGCCTCATTTATGTTCATAGCAGCCTTATTTGTAATAGCTAGAAACTGGAAACAACCCAGCTGTCCCTCAAGTGAAGAATGGATTAAAAAACTGTGGTACATCTACACAATGGAATACTACTCAGCTATCAGAAACAACGAAATTATGCAATTTGCAGCCAAATGGATGGAACTAGAGAAGCTAATCCTGAGTGAGCTAACCCAGACCCCAGAAGGATGCACATGGCATCTATTCACTTATAATTGGATTTTACCCATATAGTACACAATAACTATACTGCAACCAATGCACCAACGGGAACAGGAACATAGACTTTCTTACCTGTCAATGAGACACTTTTCCCTAATGGTGCTGCCTTGTAGGCCCTCAGTGTATGAGGAGGCTCTTGGCTCTCATATGACTGCTGAACTGGGGCAGGGAACTGATATGTAGGGACACTTCACTCCAGAGGAGTGGGATGGAAGATATGAGGGTAGAGGGTGATCAGGCAGGATTGGGAGGGGTTGAAAGAAGGTACTGTTATGGAGATGTAACCTGAAGTAATAAATAAACATAAGCAAACAAACAAAAACAACAACAAAATCCAACTCACATTCTGATACTTGAAATACTCATCTTGTACTCTGTCTGTGGGGTCATGATGCTAGCCTGACATGCATTGTAAATGGATGACACAGGTAATCAGGAGGTCAGTCAGTAGCTATGAGAGATGCAAAAAAAAAAATTGTAGTTAATTGAGAACATTGCCCTGGACATGGATGCATTAGTTCTTATAAAGTGGTTATCACAGTATATATTTTTGTACTTAGTCTTCGCTAAAATCCTGAAAGTATGCATTTTTTACAACTATTGAGTTCACTATTTTTATAGCATCAAGACTACAAGTCTCACCATTGGAATGCCCATTCATGTATCATACTCACCAGCACTTCAACTTCATGGTATAATTGTCTCCCTGGATCTCTACCTCCAAAAAGCAGAATATTTCAAATTTAAGATTTGTGTTAGCTAATTTTGCCACTGTGACCAAACAGCTAACATAAGGAACCTGAGAAAGGAAGGGTTTGTTTGGGCTCATTTTCATAATTTTCAGTCATGGTAGATAGACTTCATGTTTCTGAGACTATTGTGAGTCAACAGAACATGGAGGCTGCAGGAAGAGAACAGGAATGACATACTTCCAAAGATGCTCCTATTCTTGCCCGTATCAGCCAGGTATCACCTCTAAAATATGCAGAACTTTGCCAAATCATGAACCTGTAGGAGGATTTAATATCCAAATTCTATCAGGTTTCAATATATTTGAAGTTTAAGAGGATTCAGCTCCTCAATCCATAGCATTATATAAGAGGTTTGTAATATGAAACTATGGTTTTTATATTATTTATTAGAGAAAAGAGTATTTGCTTAGGATTTTAAACTACTTATATGCCACAAGAGAATATTTCCCTACTAAATTAAATAGTAAGTAATTTAGCAAACATCACTAATTTAGCTGTAATTAAACTCAGCCTGTGGAAAAGGACTGAAAAGGCCTTTAATTATATTTAAGAAATAATTAGAAGATTATTTAATCTTCATAAAATATATTTATAAATAGAGGTAATTTTAAGATAGAGAACCCAAGTATTTTCAAACTTGTGATAGGAAATTCAATTTATGTTTGTAATCAGTTAGCTTTCTAGATTAATTAAATGTCCATATTAAAGAGAAGTTACATTGGTTTCTTCTTTGCTCCTTTGTTTAATTTTTTGTTGTTGTTGTTTGTTTTTTTTGAGGCAGGGTTTCTCAGTTTATCCATGGCTGTCCTGGGCTCATTTTGTAGACCAGGCTAGCCTCAAACTCACAGAGATCTGCCTGCCTCTGCCTCCCAAGTGCTGAGCTTAAAAATGTCTGCCACCATGCTCAGCTATACTGATTTCTTGAAGATAAAATTTTCCCATCTTTAAGATTATCTTGCTTGTAATTCTTAAGGCAGCAGTAGTATGGATTCATTTAATAAATCTTCTGAACACCCTAAATTTAATTTGTGAAATTGACAAAAAAAATATATGTGGTAATACTGATATAGAAATCATATCTGCCAAGTTTGAGAGATGTCTCCTAATGTACATTTGTTAGAATATTCATCCAGTTGAGATATTTAGAGATGGATTCTTCAGAGAGTCATGTGGACTGGATGACATAGTGGGGATCAAAGACTCTTGAGAGCATTTATGCAGCTATCTGCAAGGCCAAGTTGATATATAAATTGGAGCCAGTTTCCTTAGGATGGGTTTCCATGCTTTTTTATTTCATACATGATATCAGGGTGTGATGTCTGCTGCCACGTTACGATAAAATGATGTCGATATTGCTATCATGATGTTTGCTTTTCAGTCCTCCAGAACCATGAGGATTAACACTTTGCTCTTTATTCTTTAACTTTTTTTGATTCTTTGTTAGTTTCACAACATGCACCCCGGTCCTGCACATCTCCTTGTCCCTTCATATCTGTCCTTGTAACCTCTCTACCCAAATTAAAACACACAAAAGCAACCACACAGACAAACAAAAACAACAAACAAAGCATAGAAAATATCTCATCATGGAAGCTGTAGTATGTATATATACAGTGTGTCCCACATTATATCCCTCTGTCCACACATCTTCGCTTGAAAATTGGTCTGGTTTGAGATCTCTGGCTTCTGAGACACTGTCAATACTGTATCCTCATTGGGACTCCTCACAGTTGTCCTGTTGTTACTCTGTATCATGGAGGTCCTGCCACTTTGGAACAACAGGAATGGCTCTTTCACACATCCCAATCATTTGTAGATGATATAAATTTTGGGGTGGACCAATTTAGAACCCTGGTTCTGGGCCTGGGTAGTAACTGAGCTAGTCAGCCCACAGACATTTCCATACCACTAACTCAAGTTCTACAGCACTATTCCTGCTAGGACACCCAATGTTGCCACAGGCATGAGGCAGGTCATCTCTCCTTTCCCTCAGGGTGGCTTTCCCACACCCATACCTCCAGAGCCAGTTCCACTATGTTGCCCAGACAAGGTGTGGGACCCATTCTCCCAAGTGCTGCAGCCAGGGACTGTGACAGCTCTCCAGCTCTCACACCCTCTGGGCTGGCCCACCTCGGCCTTTGACACCAGGGTCGCTCCACTGTGTTGCCCAGGATAGGTACAGGGGTCGCTCTCCCAAGTGCTACCCCCAGTAAGGGGGCAGGGATAGCTCTCCAGCTCTAATGACCTCAGGACCATCTCTCCCAGTTACTGTTGTTGGCGAGTGGTGAGGGAGAGAGGGCATCACTCCCACAGCCATGCCACCTCATGCCAAAGGAGTGGAGGGGCAGCTATCCCAGGCTCTCACCCTCAGGTCGGGCTCACCTGTTCTCAATCTACTACGGCTTCTCTACTGTGCTGCCCAAGTGAGTGAGGTAAAGTGTTGCAGCCAGCAAAGGACAAGGACAGCTCACCTGCTTTCATGACCTCAGGGCCAGTTCTCCTGACTACTCCAAGTGGTCAAGTGTGCAGGAGGGGAGAGTGCATCACTACCATCTGTATACCACCTCTCTACAGACAAGTGGCAGGGCCAGCTCTCTCCCACTTTCACCCCCAGGCCTGGGTCACCAGTGTTCCCTTGATCAGGTCTAGACCTACTGTGCGGTCCAAGCGAGGTTCAGGGCCTGCTGTCCAGAGTGCACAGGGGCAGGACTGGCTTTCCCCTGTGGGCAGCCTTCCCGACTGGTGGAGAGGGCAAGAGGGGCCAGGGTGGATGAGGTGTCACCTCTGCACCCGTGCCACCTCATATAGTGGTAGGGAAAGCTCTCCCACACTCATGCCCTCAGGGTTGGCCCCTTCACACTGTTGCAGCAGGAGCGAAATGCGGGGCCCACTCTCCTGAGTGCAGCTGCAGAGAGATAGGGCCAGCGATCCAGACCGTCACATATAGTGATGAGTGAGGCCAATTATGTACAGCCTCTGGACAACCATGTGGTCCCTGGCAGCTGCCCCAACCAGGGACATCTCCAAGTTCTCTAGTGGTAAAATGAGCCAAGGGCATTGACACCCCTGCCACTTCGTACCATGTACCCAAACACGAACCTTAGCAGCAGCTCAGGCTGAGACTTCACCATGGTCCCAGGTGGTGTGGCTGGCCATTCACAGCAAGCTACTTCTCTCCACCTTCAAATTCTCCAGTTCCATCTCTCTTTATAATGTTCAAGCTGTTCCACTTCTCTTCCATCTGTCCACCATATACTCATACATTGTGGTGGCTCCCGCTGCAGGCTGGCCAAGCTGCTGCCAGGCTCCTGGATGACATCCTCCATCCATGCTGCATGGAATGGCAGCAGAGCAAGTGTCTATGACCTATGTGTGCCATGCACAGTAGGGCAGGTCTGTGGGTTGCATGGCAGTCTGCAGGTCTCTGTCTGTCTTCCTCCTCCTGCACTACACTCCTGGATTTTATTTGATTAGATTTGATTTTCATGAGTCCTAGGCATAAGACATTTTGGTCACCAAGCCAGGCATCAAGCTAGGAGGAACAAAGGACTGCCATCTGCTCTACCCCTGACTGATATAAAAACAACACCACAAACAAGTTATTTCTTTGTCCATTGTGGGGGTGGGGGAGGATGGGGTAATTTTCTCTTTATAAATGATGCAATATTTGGTATCCATAAATAGAACATTTTTCAGGTACTTTCTGTGTGTATACTTCGTGGCTCCTGCTTTAGATTTATATCTTTATGTATGTGCCTGAAAAGCAGAAGAAACTGTTACAATGAGTGGAGATTTCCTATTTAACCAAATAAGGAAAGTCTTTCAAATCCACAATTAGACTGAAAAGGATTTGCTCTGAACATTCTTTTTCTACCACTCAACACTGAATTTGAAATAGTTTCATAATATAAAATGTACACATATATACATACATAAACATATGCACACACACGAATACACATGCAAAAATATGCATACAAACATACAAACAAACATTTTGTGTGCATACATACAACTAGCCATTAATTATGTCAATGCCACAACACCTAGTGGCTTTCATGGCCTTAAAAGTAAGTCAAATATTTACTTCATTGTAAAATCACACCCTGAATAGTTTTGAAAAGAATTTCTTTCGAATTCCAGGTAATTACATTGAATTTTCTTTTCAAGGAGTAATTGCTCAAGTACTGAATCATATTAACTATTTAAGATACCTTTTTCAAGAAATGTCACCAGTTTTGATCCATATTTCCAAATAATTCCAAAAGAACATATTTATTAAAATTTTCCATTATGTTCTGGTCATTGTTATAGGTATATGTGTTCTGACCTTTGGAAAGGATGAACTATTCAGAAACTCAACATTAAAAAGCAGCATTCAACTGTTTGATAGAGGACAAGCTGTTTTAATATTATTGACTTTAATAACTTGCTTTTGGCTACCATTTTAATATAGGCTTCTCAGTAAGTATAAATAAATAGACACCAGTGTATCTGTAAGGAAGACGTACAAACTTACTGAGGAAGTATGGTGGCACACAGGCAGACATGCTGGAGAGGTGGCTGAGAGTTTTATACTTGAATTGAGAGGCAGCAGGAATAGAGGTGAAAGTATATGTGAACTTATAAAAGTTATAACAACAGCTGTAGGGAACTGGAATAATTAATGAATAGCATTCACTGAACATCCACACACCTCTAAAAATCCTCAACCTAAAATCTGTCCTGCCTACAAGATGTGCTAGGATAAGGTTGGAAAAGAACTTGTGGGATTGGCCAGTCAACATCCCATTTAACTTGAGGCCCATCGATATGGAACTTCTTAAAATTCTCATGTGGAGTCTTCAAATTATTTTCTGACTCAACCACATTGATTAAATAGCATAAAGAGTTCTGAACTGTGACTCATGGAACCTAGTTAGAGGCTAGAGGTCCAGATTCTTACCCTGTATATTCCTCTACCTTAATTTTATATTTACGAATACCCACATACAGGTGTTGAACGGAAAATTGCCCTCCCAGAATTCCAAGATTAATTGGATGCAGTATCTCTTTTTTTAATGCTCACATTCTTTATGGTGAGATGTTATAAATGACTAACAAATCATCAGAATAAATGGTATTTGTTCAATGTGTGATGGTATTATGGAAAGATGTTACATGTGATTACAAGGGGTCTTAGGGCATGAGTTGGATTTCACAGGGCTGTGGATAGCAAATGGGAGTGTGGGGTTGTCAGGTTTAGCAAGTAAAATTGTACAATTTCCTTGAGAGTATTGGATTTTTTTTATCATTTTATCATTTCTTTTTAGGAGAGATATTTTTGATATTTTGCACATACATGCTTGAGTGAAATCGGCTTGAATTTTTAGAGAATTCTTGTTCACAATTGTCTTAGTTATGGTTTCTATTGCTGTGAAGAGACACCAGGGTCATAGCAATACTTTTAAAGGAAAACATTCAATTGGGGCTCCCTTACAGTTCAGAAGTGTAGTCCATTATCATCACTCAGGAAGTATGGTGGCACACAGGCAGGCATGCTGGAGAGGTGGCTGAGAGTTTTATATTTGAATTGAGAGGCAGCAGGAAGAGAGGTGCATGAATATGTGAACTGATGCTATAAAAATTATAAAAACAGTGGTAAAGAACTGGAATAATTAATGAATAACATCCATTGAACATACACACACCTCTAAAAACCTTCAACCTAAAAACCTCTCCTGCCTACAAGATGTGCTAGGGCAATGTTGGAAAAGAACTTGTGGGATTGCCCAATCACATTTTGTTTAACTTGAGGCCCATCCGATAAGAGGGAGCCCATGGCCCACAATGCCTGGATGGCCAGAAAGTGGAGACTGGATAGCCTGGAGACCTAAGGTAGAACTAATTATGACTGGCCAAAAAAATCAATAAAATAATTCCTAATGATACTCTACTATACTCATAGATCAAGGCCTCATCTAGTAATCATCAGAGAGGATTATTTTGGAAGCAGATGAGAGAAGTTCCAGAGAACCACAGCCAGACATTATGCAGAGAATCTAAATTGGAGGTCTCCATCAGGTCTGTGACCTGGGAGCTTGAGGAAAGGAAAGACTGTAGGAGTAAGAGGGGAGGAGAACACCAGGAGAACATGGCCACCAAATCAACTAAGCTGGGATCATGCAGGCTCACAGAGACTGATTCGGGAATGATGGAGCCTGCATGGATCTGCATTCACAAGATCATTATCATATATGTTATGGCTGTTAGCTTGGTGTTATTATGGAACTCCTAACAGTGGGAACAGGGTGTTTCTGACTCTTTGGCCTTATCTTAAGACTGTTTTCCTTCTATTTGTGTTGTCTTGTCTAACCTCAATATGAGGGCTTTTGCCTTGTCTTACAGTATCTTGTTTTGTCCTGTTTGATTGTCATCTCTTGTTTGCTATTTTGCCTGCTCTTTCCTGAAGGGAAATGAAGGGGGAGTGGATCTGGGGGATAAAGGAGGTGGGAAGTTGTTGGGTGGAGTGGAGGGAGAGGAAACTCTGGTCCAAATGTATTGTATGAGAGAATAATCTATTTTTTAAAAATGGAAACAAAAAAGAAAAAGGGGGAAAAAGAGTGTCTGGTGGCAATGAGCTGTTATCAAATATGAAAATGTCTTTCTCACTTCATTATTTTTCATATAAAATTGATAAAATATAAAAGCATAAATGTCCTGTTTTACTTTTACTTCTACAGCTTTTATTATAAAATTAATAGGTATACAATATAGTTCATTTAAAAATACAGATGTATAACTATAGAGGGAAAAGCCACAATTATATAAGCACACACAGACAGCATTTTGTGGTTAAGCATATATATGAACATATGTAAATATAGATAGAAACTATGTATAAATTTTCTGTTGCTGTATCACTTTAGAAAGAAGAATACATTATTTTAAGGTTTTGAATAGTGATCTCTAATGGGAGTTTGATCAATATAAATTAGATTTAGTAAATATCTAGGGGTTTCTGATTCAGTCTCTTAAAAGGGGGCATGAAGATCAGCCTGGTATCTGTGGGCACTTGGCATGGAAGGATATGAACTAAAACAGGGTTTATGCCTTGGCATTGTTTTCAGCTGATAATAGCCTTACAAAGTAGGCAGAGTCCAGATTAGGCTGAAGACAGGTGAAACCAGGAGAGACCCTATTTAAGAATGAAGTGAGTGAAGCCCAAGAGTTCCCATGCAGCCGGGCAGTGGTGGCGCACGCCTTTAATCCCAGCACTTGGGAGACAGAGGCAGGCGGATCTTTGTGAGTTCGAGGCCAGCCTGGTCTACAAATTGCGTCCAGGACAGCCAGGGCTATACAGAGAAACCCTGTCTCGAAAAACCAAAAAAAAAAAAACCCAAAAAAAATTAAAAAAAAAAAAAAAAAAAGAGTTCCCATGCTAGAGAAGACTAGATGCAAGACAGCTTGTATCATCTGGTGGAGCCAATGCAGTCAGACTGAAAAGCTGATCTCAGAGCTGAAATAATATGGTCAGCTTTCCATGAGGCAGAAAGTAGTTGGTGAGCAAAGAAGGCCTCAGCAAGGCAGCAAACAGCTGAGGACTAAACTCCATGGCACAGCTTTTTCCCTGAGGAGTTCAACCAGTTCAAACAGCAGCCTGAATAGAACTGTGACCAGCTCCAACGACTGCAGCAGAGGAGCTGAGTGGCTAATACAAACTGACCAAGTCCATATACAGACAGCTGAGGCTCCAAAGAGAAGAAAGACTCAAGCCTCATTTAAAATGAAGTGGCCATAGCAATGCAGTAGCCAATGTACCCTAAAGGACCTACGTCTGAGGTTTTCCTGAGGAAATACTGTTGACCAAGTGCCATAAAGGACCTACTCCTGAGGTGTTCCTAATGACTGAGGACCTGTCCCAGAGACTATATCTTTCTAAAAGGTTAGAGTTAATTGTTAGATAATAGGTGTTTATACTTATTAATAAGGTTTTTGAATAAGTAGTTTATAGTTATTCTTAGGGTTTGTTGTTAAGTAACAAGTGATTATATTTATTATAAATGCTTATAGTTATGAATAATTATATTTTCTATTAAAATTTTCACCTCCACTGATTTATGCCCATGTCAAAGGAAAAGCAATTTATTCCATTAAAACAACACAAAAATATCATTTTAAAGGTAAAGTAATATACTATCGTCTATATTGAACCTTACTTAAGCAGTTCTCAATTGTTTGAGGTTTACATCACAATTCCATGTGTACTATTATGAATAATGCTGTAGTAAGCCAAAATAAAATTATTCTCCTACATTCCTAGGATAAATTGAAGGAATGAAGCTAGTTGATATATTGATCATACATTTATTACTCTCTCCCCTCTTTCTTTGTCTTTTCTTCCTTCCTTTTTGTTATTATTCTTAAATAGACTATAATGTAGTCCACATTGGATTAGCACTCACTATGTAGCTGAAGATTGCCTTGAACTTTTGATTCTAGTGTCTTCAGCCCTGTTTAAGTCAACTAAGCAAACAGAGATTTATTTTTTCATTACTGTGAAAACTACTTGTGAATCTTAAGTCGTGAAAAAAAAATCTACCATGGATCATAGCTTACAACCTATAATTCTATTAATTATATGGATACGTTGCTTTAGACCTGAGGTAAAACAGAGCTTCACTACCTAGCAGACAGGGAATGAAGTGTAAAGGTATGTACCTCACTGCAACCAGATAGATGATAGACATAGATAGATAGATAGATAGATAGATAGATAGATAGATAGATAGATCATACCTTAGTGACATACTTGTTCTAAGTATATCTTGCTTCCTTTCATTTCCACCACCTCCCCAAATAGTGTCAAAACCTGAAGAGCAAGCCTCCAACACAGAAAGTCATAGAGGATATTTGATATAAAAACCCTAGTGATTGAATGGTTTATGGATCTTTTAGAACTCTGGATTGTTTATCCTGAATTACATTCTGAGATGATTTTATGAGTTTTATTTCCTCTGAGAATGTCAGAGAATATAGGCTTCATTTTAAATTCAATGTATTAGCTGCTTTAAATTTTTTGACTACTTTCATAATGTATTTGACAGAAAGTTTAACATTTTGTTTTAAAAGGTTCCCATGTGTTTCTAATTCCATGCATTTTCAGGTTATCTCATTTCTGCCTTTTCTTGTAGAGTTGTATATATTTTCATAGGGATTTTTCATAAGTATTATTATGATAAAAATTATTTACTCAGTCACCTCTTCTGAGTATATATTTTTCAATATTATATTTGCCTTGTGGTAATAATTAAGGTATTCAATAATTTTAAAGTTTTATGGACTCAAGTATTTAATATTTGTGTTATTTCTTCAGCAAAACTTCTCTAGCTAAAAAGCAAGCAAATATTCTAAGTATGATATGACATTGTTTTCTTTTCTAGCTATGAAATTATGGGAATTTATATGGGGGTATGAAAATTTATCATAGGCAGTGTTCCTAAAAATTGGTTAATGAAGAACAATTATCCTTTCCCACATCCTTTTCAATGAATTAGGGATATATCAACTTTAGGTAGAGATACAAATATAAACATAAATATATAACCTACTAGATGACGAAATATTTGTTTTGAATTTCCTTGTGGAGATGTGAACAAATACCTGTTTATCACAGAGACAGCACAAATTATAGACCAAAGAAATGATTCCATTCAAGTCTCAGTGAATTAACTAGATTTTTATTGAATAAGGATAGATCTTCTAGTTTGCTTTGTGTTACTCTGATAAACACCATCACCAAAACCGGCTTAAAGAGGAAAGAGTTTATTTGGTTTACATATCTCAATATAGTCCATTATTGATGGAAGCTGTCTTAGTTATTTTTTTATTCTGGTGATAATACACCAAGACAACTTATAAAAGAAAATGTTTAATTTGGGGCTTATAATTTTCAGAGGTTTTGAGTCTGTGATGGCAGAGAAAAGGCTTGGCAGCAAGAATAGTTTAGAATTTACATCTTTTTAAAAAAATGTTTATTTATTACTTCAGGTTACATCTCCATCACAGTGCCCTCTTGCCACCCTTCCCAGTCCTGTCCCCCACCCCTCACCCTATACTCCCATCCCTTCCAATCTATTCCTCTGGAGTGGAATGTCCCTACATTTCAGTTCCCCACCCCAGTTCAGCAGTCATATGAGGGCCAAGAGCCTCCTCATACACTGGGGGCCTACAAAGGAGCAGCACTAGGGCAAAGTGTCTCATTGACAGGAAGCAAAATCTATGTTCCTGTTCCCTTTGGTGCATTGGTTGTAGTATAGTTACCCTGTACTATATGGCTAAAATCCAACTATAAGTGAATAGATGGCAGATTCATCCTTCTTAGTCTGGGTTAGCTCATTCAGGATGAGCTTCACTGGTTCCATGCATTTGGCTGCAAATTGCATGATTTTGTTGTTTCTGGTGGCTGAGTAGTATTCCGTTGTGTAGATGTACCACAGTTTTTTAATCTATTCTTCAGTTGAGGGACATCTGGGTTGTTTCCAGTTTCTAGCTATTACAAATAAGGCTGCTATGAACATAGATGAGGACATCTTAAGACCACAAAAAATGAGGCAGAGAGAGAAAGAGACAGATAATGGTAAAAGTCATTTGAAAACTCAATAGCAGCCTCCAGTGACACATTTTATTCATCAAGGCAGCACATCTCAATCCTTCCCAAACAGTTCCAGCAACTAGAAGACCAAATGTTCAAATATATGAGTCTATGAGATCCTCTCTTATTTAAACCATCACAGAAACAAATGTAGGAACTCAAGTAAAGCAGAAACTTGGACAGAAGAAAAGAAATAGATCCCCAGTGCTCCTCACTTGCTTGCTCCAGCGATTTGTTTGGTCAACAACTTCCCAGTTGTGAAAATACCCACAGTGAGCTGGGACCCCCTAACCAATTATTAATCAAGAAAATGCCCCAATGACAGTCTGCCAGAAAATCTGATGGAAACAATTACTCAGAGACATCCCCTTTTTTTCAGATGACTATTTTTATGTTAAGTGAAAAAACTAGCCAGCACAATAAGCAAGCAGTTACTTACAGAATCACAGAGATGGCTGCATCACCAAGAAGCACACCCAAAAATGGGTGACTAATCAAGAATCTTGAATACATGGACTCTATTCACAACTAGCAGGAACCTAAACAAATGACAGAATATCACCTTCAAAGCTGCAATTACTGGTTGTGTAACCTCTGAGTCTTGAATGTTTCCTGAAACTTCCAGAACCTTGTTAAGCTTACTTACTTCCTGAGACCTAATGAACTTCCTCTTGGGAAGGAATGTTTAGGTGATGCATAGATTTACTATACAGCAATACTGGGTTACTTTTATTTTATGATTAATTAAATATTGATTAATTAAAGCTGGTTCCACAATTAATGAACAATTTTAATTTTTGTAATATTATCTGTGTGCCCAACCTCAATGTCACCTCACTTTTTAATATAATATCTTATAAGACAAAGCATAGAAAATAATGTCACTATTATTTTCTTTCTTGACAGCTTTCACAATGTTTTTTGACACTTCTTTCTCAGTCAAAGGCATTTTGTTGATATGGAATCAGGGCTGTAAATTAATTTGGTATGAACTAAGGTGTACATGTGTCTTATGTTATGTTGATGCTGAGATATATTCTTTCAGGTGTATGCCAAAGAATGGTATAGTTGAACTGTGTGGTGGTTTAATTTTTGTTTTTTTACAGACATCTGTTCTGTTTTCTTTAGTGGCTGTGCTAATTTACATTTCCAGTAATAGTCTATTATGCTCCCTCCCCAGCATATCCTGACCTGTGTTTCATATTATTTGTTTTCTTGATGATGGTTATTCTGACTAGAGTGTGATGAAATCTTAAAGCAATTTTAATTTATATTTTCCTAATGGCAAATTAATGTTGATAATCTATTAATGCTTAATATTCATTAAGAATTTGGATTTTTTGAGATCTGTCTATTGAATTCATTATCCTATTTATTGTTGCATGATTTGCTGTTTGGTAATTTAAATTTTGAATTTCATCATAGATTCTAAAAAGTAATCCATAGTTGCTAAATATTTTTCTTCCAATGTTTTCTGTCTTCCATAACTGCTTCCATTGCTATATAGAGGCTTTTAAACTCAATTTACTCCTATTTGTTAATTCTTTGGATCATTTCCTGTGCTACTAGAGTTCCTTTTAGAATGTCATCCCCTTATTTCTTGAAACATTTACCTATATACTCCACAAGCAGTATCAAAGTTTCAGCTGTTACATTAAGCCTCTTGTTATATTTTGGACTATTTACATGTAGAATCAAAGATACAGTTCTAACTTCAGTCTTTTACATATGAATATCAAGTTTTCCTACAAAGTTTAAGGTATTGTCTTTTCTTTGATATAATTTATTGATATTTTTGCCAAATTTTATGAAGAAGTAGTTTTGTGCTCTTCTTTATGCAGCTCTTGTACTGTGGTATTGATCTACATATCTGCTTTTATGCTGGTAACATACAGGTTTTATTATTTATTCATTTTAATATCTAATTCCCAGTTCCTCACTCCTTCCCTCCCAATCTTACCCTCCCACCCTTTGCTCCCATTCTCCGCTTTTGCTTCTTATCAGAGAAGGGACGCCCCCAACCAATCCGCCTTAGTACTTCAAGTTGAATCAAAACTAACCGCAGCCTCTTCCACTGAAGTAAGACAATGCAGTTCAGCTAGGGGAAAGGTATCTGACTGTAGACAACAGAGTAGGTGTCAGGGATAGCCCACACTCCAATTGGTAGGAATCCACATAAAGTCTAAACTGTCTCTTAGTTCCTTGAGTATAGAGAGCCTGGGTTTAGCCCACACATTCTCTCTGGCTGATGGTTCAGTCTCTGTGAGTCCTCATGGGTCTGGGTTAGTTGACCTTGTTGTTCTTATTGTGTAGTTCTTGTTCCCTTCTGGTGCCTCAGTCCTTCCCCCAGCTCCTCCCAGGTCTCTGTCCAGTGTTCAGCTGTTCACTTCAGCCTTTCTGTTTCAGTCCTTTGCTGGGTGGAGCCTCTCAGGGGACAGTCAGGCTAGGCTCCTGTCTGCATGCATAGCAGAGCATCATTAATAGTGTCAGGTGATGCAGTGATCTGTTATTCATTCTAAACGTTGATTAATCTGCTCTCAGAGGCCTACTTGCTATGCCAGGCCATAAGTGCACCAAGGGATGCTAATAAATGCTACAGCCTGGATTGGGCAGAGAGAGATAAGTGGGGCTAAAGTGCGAAAGCTTCGAAGCACTGAAGCAAAGAGGTTCATGGGAAGAGGAAGAAGCGAGGAGAGGAAGAAGGATATAATGGGGTAAATGGAAGAAGGCCCAGTGGCCTGGAACATCAGCACTGCATGGAGAATAACAATCCAAGGGGACATATGTATATAAGGGAGATTATTCATAATTGGGGAATAGAATTAAAAGCTAGTTTAAATGGGCTAGATTACATAATCCAGGCTGTCTTGTTAAAATCCATCAGGTGTCTGTTTGTCTATTTATAACAGCAGGTTAAGGAATAACACTGTTGACCAATTAACTATAATATAAATACTGGTAAATTAACATTTTACTTCTACAGTCAGAGGTTAGCTCTCTCTCATAGATTGAGTCTCAAGTTGGGCCAATCCTTGGCCATCCATTCCTTCAATCTCTGCTCCATCATTAGCCCTCCATGTCTTATAGGCAGGGTAGATTTTGGGTCAAGGGTTTTATGAGTGGGTTGGTGGTGCCTACCATCCACTGGCAGTCTTTCCTGGCTATAGGAGATGGTCACCTCAGTCTCCATATCCCTCACTGCTAAGATTCTCAGCTAGTTACCCATGTTTCCTGCAGGAGCCTACCCCACCACAGGTCTCCAGAGATCCTTCCCCCATCAGTTTCCCTTCTCTCTCCCAGCATTACTATGTCCCACTCCTGCTTTTCCTTGCCTGATCTCCACCCTGGTTCCCCATCCCTTATGGGACCTTATGAAACTGAAAAGGTTCTGTACAAGGACAATAGAACAAAACAGCAACCCACAGATTGGGAAAAGATATTCATCAACCCTACAATCGAGAAGGGGCTAATACCCAAAATATATAAAGAACTCAAGAAATAAAACATCAGCACAACAAATAACCTAATTAAAATGGGGTGCAGAGGTAGACCGAGAATTCTCAAAAGAGGAATTTCTAATGGCTGAGAAGCACTTAAGGTAATGATCAATGTCCTTACTCATCAGGGACATGCAAATCAAAACGACTGTGAGATTCCATTTCACACCTGTGAGAATGGCTAAGATCAAAAACTCAAGTGACAGCACATGCTGGTGAGGATGTGGAACAAGTGGAGTGCTCCTCCATTGCTGGTGGGAATGAAAACTTGTACATCTACTTTGGAAATCAATCTGGCAGTTTCTCAGAAAATTGGGACTTGTTCTGCCTCAAGACCCAGCTATAATACTCCTCAGCATACACAATAAAGATACTCCATCACACCACAAGGACATTTGCTCAACTATATTCTTAGCAGCTTTATTCATAATAGCCAGAATCTGGAAATAACCTAGAATTTCCCTCAGCCAAAGAATGGATAAAGAAAATTTGGTACATTGACTCAATGGAATATTACTCAGCTATTAAAAACAAGGAAATCATGCAACTTGCAGGCAAATGAATTGAACAAGAAAAGAACATACTGAATGGTGTAACCCAGGCTCAGAAAAACACAGATTATATTTACTCACTTATAAGTGAATATTAACTATATAGTAGAGAATAACCACCCTACAATCAACATACAGTTTTTGTTACTGTGACTCTGTAATATAGTTTGAGATTAGGTACTGTAAAACTACCAGCATAGATATTTCTGCTTAGGATTACTTTGGCTATTAATAACTGCACATGACCTCTAATATTATCTTTACTAATTCTGTAAACAATGTCTCTCAAATATTAAAGGAGATTATATTGAATCTGTAACTCAGTTTTGGTAATATAGTCATTTACAAAGCACTAATTCTGGCAGTCCGTGAACATTAGAAGACTTTCCATCTTCCAATTTCTTAACAAATTTCTTTGTTTAATGGTTTAATGTTTACATTGCAATGGTCTTTCACCTTTTTTGGGTAAAAGATGTGTTGCATTTTTTCTCTTTTTTAAAATAATTTATTTTTTATTTCTTCAAGTTACATCTCAATCACAAACCCCTCACTACTCCCCCCTCTAGTCCCACCCTTCCAACCTCCTCCCCCTCAACCCCCCATCCTCTACCTTTTTCTTTTTTTTTTTTTAGTTTAAGGTATTTCCTTTTCCCCTCAACAGATCTCCCTTTCAGTCCAACAAATGGTTCTTTCTCTTATAACCATAAATACAATACAAAACAACAGAAATAAATAGGCCACAATTATGAGAGTTATATAGCTTAGCATACATTCCCAATGTCCAGTCCATATGTATTTGGCACCTGACTTTAACATTCTATTATCTAACCATCTCCATGAGTTTAAAGTTCTATATCTAACTCAGCTTTCATACTAACTTGCCTCACAATTTTAAAAATATCTTCTTGATCCAGCACACCCTCTTGATTCCTAAATAACTCAAAATTTAACTATGAGACTCTAGCTATCTATTCTTCAACCACCTCAGAGACCTGAGAGGGATAAATATATCTGATTATATAGGAAGTGCAGGGCCTGCAGCTTCCAAAACTAAGAAATGACATACCAGTGGCTGCCTGGACAGTTCCCATTTTCTCTCCATACATTACAGCATCAATCTTCAGCTGTTTGGCCCTGTTTCTCTGACAGACATTGATTGTAGAGCAGGAATTATGAAGGACTTACCTACCCTGTCTTGGCAGAGCTAGGCTGTCGACTAACCTGCTTCCAAGTTTTGTCCTTTTTGGACAGCAGTCTGTCTACAGTTGACACAAGGTTTTTTTTCTTGCCAACAGAAAGGCTTACCACCAATTCAACCATCTCCCACTGGAGATTCTTCGATGCTTATCTTCTACTTGGAGTAGAATAGGGGGTGCTGTCAGGAGCTGACATGTCTCGATATCAAAAAATCTTAATTTAAGAAAACATCTTTGAATGCCATCTTCTGCAGTTCTCTTGAGGTTTTTGAAGATGCCCTATCTATCTCTTATATTTAGATAAGCAAATGCTGCTTGTCTCTTAGCAACTTGATTTCTGAGTAACTTAGAAAATAACTGTGATAGACTGTCATAGTAACTAACAAAATGACACACTTGCATAACTATTAGGTACCATTTCTTAATTATCCTAAACATTTTATGAAGGTTGGTAACCAGAGGCCAAAACTTTACATTTCATTTTTAAGCATTACTAGGTACAATATCTTTAAGAAACATTACCCTTAATTTTGTATCAACATACAAAGATCATTACCAACGTAGTCCAATACAATCTTAATCTTACATTAATATACAATGATCAATACCAATTTAGCCAAATATAATATTAATTTTGTATCAATATACAAAGGTATAAGGCCATATTCAATAATCTGTCCTTTTTTCTTGATCTTTCCTATACTATGTCTATGTCCCATTTTTTCTCAAGTCTGTTCACTCCTACATAGGAGAGAAAGAAGGATACAGAAAAGAAAAAGATAAAAGTCCCTGGGTCTAACCTCCAAAACCCATTTAACAAGACCATTTAACAGCTTGTAGTCTCTTCCCCTAAATAACAAAATTTTCTATTATCCATCAAATAACCAAAGCAGGGAGGAAACACCTTCCCCACCTTCTGGGCATGGGATGCTGTTCTCTTAAAATGACTTCCTGCTGATTTGGGACGAAGTAAACCTGTTTGGGGCCCAAATAAGAATGGAAAAATGGTTTAAAATGTTAATAGAATCATTTGATGTTCAGTCCTTTTGTGCTCAGCTATTTAGATGTCCTAATAAGTTCGTAGACAGAAGCTGATCTTCAGGGCTTTACTGAAGTTCTGGCTGCAGCAGTCTGGCTGAACGATCTTAGCGATTTTGAGTTGTTGTGGTTGTAGACTTTTGAGGAAACAGCTATTGAGGAAGTCTTCAAGGCTGGATCATCTGGGCCACTCATCTTCTTTGGTGTCTGATCTGTTTTCTGCTGAGGTTTCTGTTGTCCAGTTGTCCCTGGATTCCTTGTATGGATGCTTTAAATCTCCTGAAAGATAAGAACAGAGCCCTGCCCTAATCCTAATTCTGGGACAATTACCTTTTTTTTTGGGGGGGGGGGTGTCAGGTAATATTTTTCCTGGAGCAAATTTGGTTTTTTGACAATATATAAATATTACCTTTCAATCCGGATTAAAGAAGAAATTATTTTGATATTTTGGAGCTAAACAAACCTTTAGTGTATATATTTTGAGATCTCAAAGTATAATTTGTTTGTATTGAGCAGGCCTTTTGTAAGTAGCTTTTAAACTTAAATCCTTCCAAATCCTATGTGCCTGTCTCTGCATTCTAAGTATTGGGATGAAAGACATGTGGGTTCCAAGTGATGGGATTAAAGATGTGCTCCACCACCCCTGGATCGAAGTTTTTCTCTATTTAGAGCTTGTTTTGTATCAGGCTGACCTTGAGCTCTGAGATCTGCCTGTTTCTGTCTCTAGTATGTTGGGATTAAGGGTGTATTCTTCTTGAATGATGGGATTAAGGGTGTGCACCATCACCACCCTGTTCCTTGTAACTCTAGAATTTATAAGACAACTAACTCTATAGTGATCCTCCTGTCTCTGCTGGAGGTAAAGGCATGGGCTAACACCACGCCTTTCATGTATTTTACCTTACCTCTAAGTTTTTTCAACTCTTGGATGTTTGTAAAGCCAGGTTGAACTGCTGTAACCTTTAATTTATTTACAGTGTTTTAAACCTGTTACCTGCTTTTTAATGCCAAACCATGGAAATATCCAATACTTCTACAAAAAAAAAAAAGAACTTTTAAAACTTTTAAGCTGTTATCAAATTTATGTAATCTATGTGACCACCTGCAGTCTAACATTCTATTCTGAAGTTAAGGCCATTTTCCTTTCATGCCAGTATGGCAAGTATACCTTTGGTAAATTATAGTTTGAAAATTTTATATATTATTTTTTAAGCTTATTAACTCTTTTCTTAAAAAAGTATTATTTACTTCTAGAACATAGTGTCCTCCCTCCTCTCCTCCTGGCCGCTCCCTTCCTATCTCCTTTCCTCCCTCTGTCCTTCCCTCCCTCCCTCCCTCCCTCCCTCCCTCCCTCTCTCCTTGTTCCTCTACTTGGTACTCTCCTTCTCCTCCGATGAGGTAGGCCCTCACATATCATATTCCCCAGATCTTGCGTCATGTGAGGGCCAAGAGCTTCCACTTGTACTGGAGCTTGATAAGGCACACCATGTAGGGTGTGGTGTTACACTAACCTGCAGCAGATTCCATGACTCACTGGTGGATAGAATTTTTCCTAGGATAGATATGCTAGGTTCCTATCTATTTGAGTGTGTGGGTTGTAGGATAGTTATCCTTTGACGTATGGTTAATATCCATTTATAAGGGAATACATACCATGTTTATCTTTCTGGGACTGCTTCAGCTCACTTAGGATGAGCTTTTCTAGTTCCATCCATTTGGTTTGAATTGCATAATTTCCTCATTTCTGATAGCTGTGTAGTATTCCATTGTGTAAATGTACCATAGTTTTTTTATCCATTCTTCAGTTGAAGGACATCTGGGTTGTTTCCAGTTTCTGGTTATTACAAATATGAACAATGTTGTGGCAATGTCCTTGTGGTTTTGTTTTGAATCTTTTGGATATATGTCCAAGAGGGGTATGGCTGGGTCTTGTGGTAGATTTATTCGCAGTTTTCTAAGATATCTCCAGATTGATTTCCAAAGTGGTTACACAAGTTTGAAGTCCCACCAGCAATGGGGGAGTGTTCCCCTTTCTCCACATCCTCGCCAACATGTGCGATTATTTGATTTTTTGACATTAGCCATTCGGACAGGTATGAGATGGAATCTCAGAGTTGTTTTAAGTTGCATTTCCCTGATGACCAAAGATGTTGAACATTTCCTCAAATGCCTCTCGGCCTTTAGAGATTCCTCTTCTGTGAATTCTCGGTTTAGCTCTCTACCCCATTTATTGATGGGGCTATTTGATTTTTTTGGTGTTTAACTTCTTCAGCTCTTTATATATTTTGGATATTAGCCCTCTGTCAGATGTTGGGTTGGTGAAGATGCTTTCCCAGTCTGTAGGCTGCCGTTTCGTTCTAAGGACAATGTCCTTTGCCTTACAGAAGCTTTTCAATTTTATAAGGTCCCATTTATTGATTGTTTGTTTTAGTGCCTGAGCTAGTGGTGTTCTATTCAGGAAGTTGCTACCAGTGCCAATGAGTTCAAGGCTTTTCCCCACTTTCTCTTCTATTAATATTAGTGTGTCTGGATTTATGTTGAGGTCCTTGACCCACTTGGACTTAAGTTTTGTACAGGGTGATAAGTATGGATCTATTTGCATTCTTCTACATGTTGACATCCAGTTAGACCAGTACCATTTATTGAAGATGCTTTCCTTTTTCCATTGTATGTTTTTGGCTTCTTTATCAAAAATTAAGTGACCGTAGGTGTGTGGGTTTATTTCTGGGTCTTCAATTCGATTCCATTGGTCAACTGGTATGTTTCTATACAAGTACCATGCTGTTTTTATTACTATTGCCCTGTAGTACAGCTTGAAATCCGGGATGGTGATACCTCCAGATGTTCTGTTATTGTACATGATTGATTTAGCTATTCTGGGTCTTTTGTTATTCCATATGAAGTTGAGAATTGTGTTTTCCAGATCTGTAAAAAATTGAGTTGGTATTTGGATAGGAATTGCATTGAATCTGTATATTGCTTTTGGTAAGATTGCCATTTTTATTATGTTGATCCTACCTATCCATGAACAAGGGTGATCTTTCCATCTTCTGATATCTTCTTCAATTTCTTTCTTCAGGGACTTGAAGTTCTTATCATACAGGTCTTTCACTTGCTTGGTTACAGTTATCCCCAGGTATTTTATATTATTTGTGGCTATTGTGAAGGGTGTTGATTCCCTTATTTCTTTCTCAGCCCATTTATCTTTTGTGTAAAGAAGGGCTACTGATTTTTTTGAATTGATTTTGTATCCGGACACCTTGCTAATGGAGTTTATCAGCTGTGTAAGTTCTCTGGTGGAATTTTTGGGGTCCCTTTTGTATTCTATCATATCATCTGCAAATAGGGATACTTTGACTTCTTCCTTTCCAATTTGTATCCCCTTGATCTCTTTTAGTTGTCTTATTGTTGTAGCTAAAACTTCAAGTACTATGTTGAAGAGATATGGAGAGAGTGGGCAGCCTTGCCTTGTCCCTGATCTTAGAGGAAATGCTTTAAGTCTCTCCATTTAGTTTGATGTTGGCTATTGGCTTGCTGTAAATTGCCTTTATTATGTTTAAATATGGTCCTTGTATGCCTGTTCTCTCTAAGACTTTTAACATGAAAGGGTGCTGTATTTTGTCAAAAGCTTTTCAGCGTCCAGTGAGTAGATCGTGTGGTTTTTTTCTTTCAGTTTGTTTATGTGGTGGATTACATTGATGGATTTTCTAATGTTGAACCACCCCTGCATCCCTGGGATGAAGCCTACTTGATCATGGTGTATGATACTTTTGATGTGATCTTGGATCCGGTTTGCAAGTATTTTATTAAGTATCTTTGCATTCATGTTCATAAGGGAAATTGATCTGAAATTTTCTTTCTCTGTTGGGTCTTTGTGAGGTTTAGGTATCAGGGTAACTGTGGCCTCATAGAATGTGTTTGCCAGTATTCCTTCTGTTTCTATGCTGTGGAAGAGTTTGAATAATATTGGTGTTAGCTCTTCTTTGAATGTCTGGTAGAATTCTGTGCTGAAACCATCTGGGCCTGGGCTTTTTTTGGTTGGAAGACTTCTAATGACTTCTTCTATTTCCTTAAGGGTTATAGACTGTTTAATTTGTTTACCTGTTCTTGATTTAACCTTGGTAGGTGGAATCTATCAAGAAAATCATTCATTTCATTTAGATTTTCCAATTTTGTGGAGTACAAGTTTTTGAAGTAGGACCAAAATATTCTTTGGATTTCCTCAATATCTGTTGTTATTTCCCCCTTTTCATTTCTGATTTTGTTGATTTGGGGGTTTTCCCTCTGCCTTTTAGTTAATTTAGCTAAGGGCTTGTCTATTTTGTTGATTTTCTCAAAGAACCAACTCTTGGTTTTGTTGATTCTTTGTATTGTTCTTTTTGTTTCTAAGTTGTTGATTTCAGCCCTGAGTTTGATAATTTCCTCTCATCTGCTCCTCTTGGGAGTGTTTGCTTCTTTTTGTTCTAGTTCTTTCAGATGTGCTTTTAGGTGGCTAGTATAAGAACCCTCCAGTTTCTTTTTGAAGGCACTTAGTGCTATAAACTTTCTTCTTAGCACTGCTTTCAATGTGTCCCATAAGTTTGGGTATGTTGTGCCTTCTTTTTTATTGAGTTCTAAGAAGACTTTAATTTCTTTTTTTTTATTTCTTCCCTGACCCAGAGGTCATTGAGGAGAGAGTTGTTCAGTTTCCATGTTTTTGAAGGCTCTCTGTTGTTTTTGTTATTGTTGAAGTCTAGCTTTATTCCATGATGGTCTGATAATTTACAAGGGGTAATTTCAATTTTCCTGTATGTGTTGAGGCTTGCATTGTGACTGACTATATGGTCGATTTTGGAGAAGGTTCTGTGAGGTCCCGAGAAGAAAGTGTATTCTTTTGTTTTGGGGTGAAATGTTCTGTAGATATCAATTAGGTCCATTTGATTCATGACATCTGTGAGGTTCATTATTTCTCTGTTTGGTTTCTGCATCATTGATCTGTCCAGTGGTGAGAGTGGTGTGTTGAAGTCTCCCACTATTAATGTGTGAGGTTCAACGTGGGTTTTGAGCTTCAGTAGTGTTTCTTTAATGAATGTGGGTGGTCTTACATTTGGGGCATAGATCTTTAGTATTGAAATTTCATCTTGGTGGATTTTTCCTTTGATGAGCATGTAGTGTCCTTCCCCATCTCTTTTGATTAATGTTGGTTGAAAGTCCAATTTGTTGCATACGAGAATTGCTACTCCAGCTTTTTTCTTGGGTCCATTTACTTGGTATATCTTTTTCCAGCCCTTTACTTGCAGATAATATCTATCTTTTTTGCTGAGGTGTGTTTCTTGTAAGCAACAGAATGTGAGATTCTGTTTTCTCATCCATTCTGCTAGCCTGTGCCTTTTTATTGGGTAATTGAGTCCATTGATGTTGAGAGATATTAATGACCAGAGATTGTTACTTCCTGCCATCTTGATGTTGGTGGAAATAGTGTGTGAGTGAGCTTCTTTTCTTTTGGTTTTGTTGCAGGCATGCTATTTGCTTCCTGTGCTTTCTTTTGTGTAGTTAACCTCTTTGGGTTGGAGTTTTCCTTCCAACATCTTCTGTAGAGCTGGATTTGTGTATAGATATTGTTTGAATTTAGCTTTGTCCTGGAATACCTTGTTTTCTCCATCTATGTTGATTGACAATTTTGCAGGGAATAGTAGTCTGGCCTGGCATTTGTGGTTTTTTAGGGTCTGCAAGACATCTGTCCAGGCCCTTCTGGCCTTTAGAGTCTCTGAAGAAAAGTCAGGTGTGATTCTGATAGGTTTGCCATTATATGTTACTTGACCCTTTTCCCTAGCAGCTTTTAAAATTCTTTGTTCTGTACATTTAGTGTTTTGATTATTATGTGGTGGGAAGATTTTCTTTTCTTGTCTAATCTATTTGGAGTTCTGTAAGCCTCTTGTACAGTTATAGGCATCTCTTTTTTTTAGATTTGGGAAATTCTCTTCAATGATTTTGTTGAAGGTATTTTCTGGTCCATGGAGGTGTGCCTCTTCTTTTTCTTCTATTCCTATTATTCTGAGATTTCATCTTTTCATTGTGTCCTTGATTTCCTGAAGGTTTTGTGTCAGGACTTTTTTAGATTTGAAATTTCCTTTGACAGATGTATCAATTTCTTCAATTTTATCCTCTGAGCCTGAAATTCTTTCTTCCATCTCTTGTATTCTGTTGGTGATGCCAGTGTCTGTAGTTTTGATTCTTTTCTTAAGGTTTTCTAGTTCTATGGATGTCTCAGATTGGATTTTCTTCATTGCTTCAACTTCCCTTTTCAGGTCTTCCATTCCTTTAAGCGCTTTATTCATTTCCATCACCTCCTTTGCAGTACTTTGTTGTTGCTCTCTGAGGTATTATATTTCCTCCCTTAAGCCTTCTATTATTAATATAAGTGTAGGATTAAGGTCATTTTCCTTTGTTTCAATTGTGTTTGGCTATCCAGAGTTGTCTGTAGCACTATTGCTAGATTCTGGAGACATCAAATTGTTTTGTTTTTTTTTTTACCATGTTCTTCCGCTGACCTTTTGCCATCTGATTGACCCAGGTGTTGTCTATTTGTGTCTTTTGTCAGCTGACCTTGGTGCTCAGGAAAACTCCCTGCCCTGGGGGTTGGCTGATCCTGAGATCCTGGTGTTTACCTTCAGATGGCTGGCAGATTCCTGTAATAGACTGACTGGCTCTCAGAGAGGAGGGTGGCTGCCACTCTCCTCAACTGCTTGTGACCCAATTGGACCAATATAGAGGTGATTGGAGTGGGGAGAGGGCTTGCCTCTGAAGACCTGGGAGCTGGCATGTCTCCTCAGAAAGGCAAGTAGAGCTGCGGTTGAGTCTGTGTTCTCCTCTCACTGACCCAGTCGTTCTGGCTCCCCAGCTAGGCTGACTGTGCAGGCAGGGAGCTCCACCCACAATGGGTGCAGGCCTCAGTGTACCTGTTGCTGACTGCCTCAGATGCTTGGGTGCTTGGGTGAGTGACTCACCCGCCCCACTATTTCTAGAGAACACACAGTCACGGGCTGTTTGTGGTCAGTCTAGGCTCCTAATTGCTTTGCTGTGACTGGGTTAGGTCTCTGCCTCTCTGCTACAGTACACATTGTGCCACCATGTTGGAAACTCCGGGAAAAAAAAACTCACTTGCTCTTGTGGTGTGGCTGTTTTTCCCTCTTGGGTGTACAGGTCTGCCTGCAGGCTGGATATCAGGCAGACAGGCAGGGGCCACTGGTCTGTGGCTGGAGCCGTGGGCTGGATTGGCTCCTGGGCTAGATCTCCTCTAGCCAGAGCTGCTCTCCAGACCCTACCTTTTTTATTATACTCATACCTAGGTATGTTTTGTTCAAGTTATCATGAACAGAATTGGTTTTTTCCCTGATTGATTTCTTTCATGACATGTTTTTATTGGTAAAAAAAAAAAAGCTGCACTTTGTTAAAAGTATCAGATCTGAGTGTCTTGATGTCTCATTTCAAGGATCATGCCATCTGAAATAGGGATAATTTTTCTTTTCCTGTTAGTATATCTTTTTATCTCTTTGCTTTTTTGCTCTGGCTAACATGTTAAGCACCAGATGGAGTAAGAATGTATAGTGAGTGCCTTTGCCACTTTCAGAACTTTAAGGGAAATTGTTTTATCTTTATGTATTTAGTATAATATTGACTGATGCTATAGTATATTTATTCCAGGCTTTCACCATGGCATTATGGTGGACTTTGTCAAAGATCTTATTTTTTTAACCTTTTGAGAAATTTTTATAATTTATGCCATTAAGTTTGTTATAGGCAATATGTTAGGTCAGTCTAAATATCTGCCAACAGACGAATAAAGAGAATGTTTTCTATATACACACTGAAATTGTATTCATTTTTAAAGGCAAATAAATTTGTGGCATTAGAATGACTATAAGAACACCTACCTCAACCACACTGGCTGGGACAACTGGAAGAATGACACCCAAGCACCCAAGCACATGTCACAGAGGCCACTAAGATGAACTAATGTGATGGAGGGATGGAAAGATGGAGTACACAGTGGAGAGATGGCACAGAAAATGGAACCAAGGGGCTTTTATGCTGTGGAGAAAGGTAGAACTGGAGACTTGACAGCAGTGAGGAACAGGCAGATATTAGGAGCCATGATAAGGTTCTAACCTGGTGGCTAGACCAGGCTCATGTCTGGCTCTGTGGTCCCACTGCATCTGGGGTTTGTTTAGATTCCTGTGGCCTGAGTTATCACCAAAGGCCAAGCAGATGTCTGTGGTCTGGGCTGCCACCAGAGACTGTGTGGATATCTTGGGGCCATGTTCCTTCCATGGGGACATGCTGATCTGAGTAGCCTGAATTGCCACCTGGGGCTATTGGGACATTCAGGCCCAAGCTGCTTCTGTGAGCCTTGTCTGAGCCCATAGTCCTATAGCAATCATGGTTTGTGTTAATGTCCATGTTACTACCAAAGGCCATGCAGAGGTAAATGGTTTGGGCTGCTGTCTGAGGCACTGTAATGATCTAGTCCCATTCCTTGCAGGCAACCATACTAGGGAGAGGTGGCCCTGCCATTGGCCTGGGCAACACAGTAGAGATGACCATGATAGCAGAGGAGCAGGTGAGCAGGCTCCAAGGACATGACAGTAGCATAGCTGCCCCTGCCCCTGCTGGCTGAGGCATAGCTAGCCAGGTCCATGCTGAAGAGCTCACCCTGGTAGTGAGGGTATAGATGAGCTGGTGGCTCACCAACTCAGCTCCCTCCAAGGCCCAGATCCATGGCGTTGAGTTGGCACATCCCAACACCTATTCCATTTATGATCTGCTGGTTCATGGTAGGGCCAGTCTTGCAGATACATGACACAAGAGGACAGCAGCGTATCTGAGAGGAATCCCTGTGAGGATCCAGTATGGATAGTGTAGCAGAAACCAGAGGCCTCAAAACAGACTGATGACTCATTACAATGAATATTTGCAGGTAAAGATATGGGGACACAAAAGTATACTGTGTGATACATTACAACTACCATGACAAATATTTTTTCTGATTTTGATTTGATTTGATTTTTTATTCTATCTTATTTTATTTGCTTTTGAGGGGGATGTTGCAAGAATGGAGGGCAGAATGGGGAGGGATGGGAGATGAGTGGGATTAGGGTGCATGATGTGAAATTCACAAAGAATAAAATAGTTTTTAAAATGGATAGAACTACAGATGGCTCCGTTAAGCAGAATAATCAGTACAGGTGCTATATATTTCCTTCATATCCAGAATATTTCCTGTTTCCCTTTTCATTGTCATGAACACCACAGAAAACATCTTGCCTCTGAATGAGCACACAGTGAAACCCCCCTCTCCACTTCACTGCTAATGTATAATATGTGTAAGAAAAATTCCAATTTTAATCCATTAGAAGGATTTGTCACCATAAGTTACCATAACACATTCTATATAATAAAATAACATATACTATTTTTCAAGGATCCACATTATAGTTTTCCTAGGCACTGGTGGTATTTATGTCTTTGTAAACTAAAGATTGGTTTTGATAAATGTGTTTTCAGATTGCAATTATTATAACACCAGGACCAATACCTAAATTGCTTTTAATGTATTTCAAGTACTATGCTTGAAGTATGATAAAGTACCTGATGTGTACATTGCACTAGACTATAACTATTCATCCAAAGATAATTTAAAAGTAAGAGAATATCTTCTCTATTGATCTATATTTCTTTATATATTTTTCTTCTATTTCCAAACAATGGTAATTTTATCTCCTATCCAATAGTCAAAGTTCTTATTTCTGTCTCATGGTTTATTTCTTTAGATAGCTCTTCCAGACCCTGTATAAAAAAAAAAATAACTATTTCTTTGTAGTGTTCCTTATGGTAATGTGAATGAATACAGTATTTGTCATTAATTGTGATATTGTAACTGGTTCAAAAAATATGAATCACATCAAGAAGATAACCTTCCATTCTGGTAAGTTCTGTTTTTATATAATTTATGTTTTATTTCTTCAAGTTACACCTCAATCACAATCCCCTCCCTACTCCCCCCTCCATTCCCACCCTTCCACCCTCTTCCCCCTTAACCTTCCATCCTCTTTCCTTTTTTTTTTTTTTTTTTTTTTTTAGTTTAAGGTCTATCTTCCCCCAACAGCTCCCCCTTTCAGTCCAACAAATGGTTCTTTCTCTTATAACAATAAATACAATACAAAACAACAGAAATAAATAGGCCACAATTATGAGAGTTATATGGCTTAGCATACATTCCCAATATCCAGTTCATATGTATTTGGCACCTGACTTTAACATTCTACTATCTAACCATCTCCATGAGTTTAAAGTTCTATATCTAACTCAGCTTTCACACTAACTTGCATCACAATTTTAAAAACATCTTCTTAGATCCAGAACACCCTCTTGATTCCTAAACAACTCAAAATTTAACTATGAGACTCTAGCTATCTATTCTTAAACCACCTCAGAGACCTGAGAGGGATAAATATATCTGATTATATAGGAAGTTCAGGGCCTGCAGCTTCCAAAACTAAGAAATGACATACATTCTGGTAAGTTCTATACCTCCCCTTTGCTTTTTCATAAGAAGTATTCAGTGGCATCGGATTGCATTTTCAAGGAGGTGTTATTTTTTTTTATTTATTGGTTTGCTGATTAAGACAATTCTCTCATTAGATCTCCTATATTTGTATCTATAGAGCATACTTTTTATTAATGACTGCTGTTTGTAGGCCCACTGCACTGGGAGTGCTACAACCACTTAATAGGTGAAATTAGGTTATATAAGAAAGGAAGCTGAGCAAGTCATGAGGAGCAAGCCATAAAGAAACACTCTTCCATAGCCTCTGCTTTAGTTCGAATCAACAGGTTCCTAACTTATGCTCCTGCACTGATTTCACGGGATAATGAACTATAAGCTATAAAATGATATAAACCCTATTTTCCACAAGTTGCTATTGGTCATGGTTTTTATGACAGCAATAGAAATTGAACTAAGACCTTTGGAATGTCCATTTTGTACTCGATATTAATAACTGTTCTGGCTATTAGCATATTAATTGATGGTATCTAATATATTGCCACATAGATGATTTTTTTTAATATTATGTTTTACCGAATACCTTTTACTCTGTTGAGATGAAGCTAAAATATATAGCCCTAGAGAAAAAATATGGTCTTGTTAAAACAAATAGATATAAAATATGTCATCAGAAATGGAAACCCATACTATTGCAAAGATACATTTCTGAGATGAGAGATGGAGGTAAGTGTTTACAGAACAACTTGAGAACACATGCTCAAAAGGCAGAGTCCTGGTTCTTCCTTGTGCATATATGGTTCTCTGGATAGGCAATCAATCAAAGAACATTTTAACTTTTCAACATTTAGCATGTCCCCATATGAATTCTCTTCCTCAATAATAAAGAAATTTAAATCTTCAAAATAGTGGTTACTACATGTTTGTGATATAAGAGCTAGAAGTGCTTAGAGGACTTTGGCACTTATTATTTGGATGATCTATATGCTTAGTAAAATAATCATAAGTCTTTCATTTCAAGAAACATAAATTGAACTAAAGCAGCTTAATGAAAAATTTTGATTTATTGGTTGCACTTTACTCTGTTTCCACTTTGATTTGGAAAAAAAATAAATCTCCCTACCATAGCTGAATACTCCACTACACTTCATGTCTCAGTATTCTTTCTCATCCTTAACTTCTCTGCATTTTACCTATTCTTGATCATCTTGTTACTACAAAAGGGAAATAATAACTGCAGTAATTCCAACAGAGAAGAATCAACTGATCTGGCTGAGACTGTATGTCTCTCTTTCATAGGCACAAACACTTTCTCCTGGAGCCAGGATAATATTGTTTGTTAAATGTGGGTGATACATCTTTCTACTGGTCATAAATGTGGAGTTATAGGATTTTTAGTGTCCAAGTGAAATCAAGAGTACAAATAGAGAAAGATATTATGACAATACTGTATGTGTGTTTATCAGAAGAAAAGAGGAAAATTATTTTCCATGTCAAATTAAGAGATGCATGTGGCAACTTAAAAATAGTTAAAAAAAACAAACTAAAAATGTTCTTATGCTGCAAGAAGAAAAATTAAAATATGCAGCATAGCCAAATAAACTACTAATTTTGTATCAATATACAAAGGTATAAGGGCATATTCAATAATCTGCCCCTTCTTCTTGGACCTTCCTGTGCTATGTCTATATCTCATTTTTCTCAAGCCTATGCACTCCTACATAGGAGAGGAAGAAGGATACAGGAAAGGAAAAGTAGGAATTCCCTGGGGCTAACCTCCAAAACCCATTAAACAGGACCATTTATCAGCTTGTAATCTCTTCCCCTAAATATTGGAGTTTTCAGTTATCCTTCAAATAACCAAAAAGAAGGGCAGAGAAACACCTTCCCCACCCTCTGGGCATGGGATTCGCTCTCTTAAAGTGACTTCCTGCTGATTTAGGTCGTAGTAGACCTGTTTGGGGCCTGAACCCAAATGTAAAAAATGGTTAAAAATGTTAGTACAATCCTTTTATGTTCAGTCCTTCTGTTCTCAGCTGTTTAGATGACCTAAGGGGTTTGTAGGCAGAAGCTGATCTTGCAGGCTTCACTGAGGTTCCTGCAGGGGCATTGTGTACAGCTGAACGGTCCCAGCGACATTGGATTGCCGTGGTGGTTGCAGGCCCCCGATGGAGACAGCTATTGAGGAAGTCTGCCAGGCAGAATCAACTGGGTCACTCATCCTCCTTGGTGCCTGATTCTGCTCTCTGCTGAGGTTTCCGCTGTCCAGCCGTCCCCGGGCTCCCCTAATGGACGCTTTGATTCTCCTGGAAAGATAAGAACAGAGCCCTGCCCCAATCCCAACCCTAGGACAATTGCCCTCTTTTTTTTGGGGGGGGGGTAGGTAGTACTTCTCCTGAAGCAAATTTGGCCTTCTGACAACATACAAAGCATTATCTTTCAATCTGGGTTAAAGAAGAAATCATTCTGTCACCTTGGAGCTAAACCAGCTCTAGTGTATATATTTTGAGATCCCAAAGGACAATCAGCCTGCATCGAGAAGGCCTTTTGTAAGTAGCCTCCAAACCTAGGTCCCTCCAAAGTGGTATTGACCATTGTTTATTGTGCAAAAATAAGATTGTATTGGATTACATCGGTATTGATCTTTGTATATTGACACAAAATTAAGATTATAGTTGGCCACAGTGGTATTGACCCTTGTATATGGACGTAATATTAAGATTGTATTGGGCTACATAGGCATTGATCTTTGTATATTGATACATAATTAAGAGTACATTTAACCACAATTGAATAGATTTTTGTATATTGATACAAATTTAAAGGTAACGCTTCCTAATGGTATCATACCTAGAGATACTTAAAAATAAAATGTGAAGCTCTGACCTCTTGATACCAACCGTCTAAAACGGTCTAGGATAGTTAAAACAAACTCCTAATCATGCAAACATGTCACTTTGTTAGCTACTATGAAAGTCTATCACGGATATTCTCTAAACTACCCAGTAATCAAGTTGCTAAGAGACAAGCAACATTTGCTTATCTAAATACAAGAGATGGATAGGGCATCTTCAAAAACCCCAAGAGATCTGCATAATATGGCATTCAAAGATGTTATCTTAAATCAAGATTTTCTTTTTTTTTTGATATCGAGACATATCAGCGCCTGACAGCACCCCCTATTCTACTCCAAGTAGAAGGTATGCATCGAAGAACCTCCACTGTAAGATGGTTGAATTAGTGGCAAGCCTATCTCTTGGCATGAAAAAACCCCTTGCACCAACTGCAGACAGACTGCTGTCCAAAAAGGACAAAACTTGGTAGCAGGGAAGTCGACAGCCTAACTCTGCCAAGACAGGGTAGGTAAGTCCTTCATAATCCCTGCTCTACAACAAATGTCTGTCATAGAAACAGGACCCAAAGGCTGAAGACTGATGCAGGAATGTATGGAGAGAAAATGGGAACTGTCCAGGCAGTCATTGGTATATCCTTTCTTAGTTTTGGAAGCTGCAGGCCCTGCACTTCCTTTATAAGCAAATATATTTATCCCTCTCAGGTCTCTGAGGTGGTTGAAGAATAGACAGCTAGAGTCTCATAGTTAAATTTTGAGTTGTTTAGGAATCAAGAGGGTGTTATAGATCTAAGAAGATATTCTTAAAAGTGTGTTGCAAGTTAGTATGAATGTTGAGTCAGATATAGACCTTTAAACTCATGGAGATGGTTAGATAGTAGAATGTTAAAGTCAGGGGCCAAATATGTATAAACTGGACATTGGGAAGGTATACTGGGCCATTTAACTCTCATAAATGTGGCATATTTATATCTGTTGTTTTGTATAATACTTACTGTTATAAGAGAAGGAACCATCTGTTGGACTGAAAGGGGAAACTTCTGGGGGGAAGAGGGTGGAAGGGCAGGATAGGAAGGGGGAATAGGGAGGGGTTTGTGACTGAGATGTAACTTGAAGAAAAAAAAATAAAGTATTTAAGAAAAACTTAAAAAATATGCAGCATAAAGTCAGAAAGGCTCAACAGTTTAAAAAAATGATATACACAATTATTATGTGCATGAATAACTGACAACTACAAAAGAAAGTGAAAGATTAGTGATTAGTGAAATACAATGAGGCCAGTAGGACATACAAGATGGCTTTGTGGATAATGTTCTTTCTACCAAGCGTGGAGAGCTGAGTTTGATCCCTGGGACACACATGTTTGAAAGAAAGAAAAAAAGAAAAGAGTTGCCTGGAAGTCGTTCTTTCACCTCCACACAGTTGCCATGGCATGTGTGCACCAACACACACACACCCACACCCACACCCACACACACACACACACACACACACACACACACACACACACACAAAGAGAGAAAGAGAGACCACACTAAATAAATGAATTAATGTAAAAATTAGAAATAATTAGTATAGGTGATATTTGCCTATGGAATAATAATACTAAATGAAGGACTTCAGAAATTGAGAACATTACAAACAGTGAATTATTTATGTTTTTTGTTGATAGATCTAAATTTTAAAATATGTATTCATTAGTACTAATAGAAATAATAAGATGTGACTTTAGGATGTATCAGAATATTTTGGTTTAGATAGAAAGGAAACAAGGAATATCAAGTGTTAATTGTAACTATCTTGATGGTTGAGATACCAGACATCACAAATACCAGAACTAGGAATATACAGATTACTCTCTCTATTTCTATAACCTGAGATCTTGTCATTATTAAAACTCATTATATAAAAAAATCCTTTGAGTAAGTTCATGATGGTGGATTGTCTAAATTTAAGTTTCATTTGTATGTAAAAAATTACATTGTGTAATTACTGATTAACTTTAATGTATAAACATTTATAGATAATATTCTCATTATGTAGGGAAATCCCAGATGAACTAATTTCTAAGTCAAGATAAAAAATGTATGCACTGAATGACTTTTATATAGATCTCTGTGATCTCTCAGCTGATTATTTTATTTTTGATTTGCCTTGGAATCCAGCTGTAAATGCTTTGGCCTTATCACATCTCACTTCGCCCAACTCTGTACTTTGTTTCTTTTCTCAGGATTCCACTCAGCTATTTAGGAACGCCAGAAGAATTATTTGCAAGTCAACTTCTGGCCAAAAAGAAGCAGTATCAAAAGCTTCATGCCAAGGAGCCTCTTTGGCCCTACAGTGGAGCTTTGTGCAGTCCCTAAAACATGAGGCGACTCTTCCTTTCTTGAGGCTATTACTAGACTGTAGATCTGGAGGCTTCTTTAAGTGAAATGTGCATTGCAATTGTTTCCTACACAATTAAATGACAGTAAAGTTCAACTTCTAGGCTTGATTTTTGGATAGTTTCCTGACCAAGCTTCCTTGTCTTTTTTTCCACTGGCAAAAATTAAAGAATCTAGTGAAATAGAGGTAAACACATAGTATCAAAGAATTTTGGTCTCTGAATATCTGCTTAGAGCAAATCCTGGCATACACTTACACAAAACCAAGCAAACAACCAACAAAACAACTACAATAGCAAAATAAAGATACCCTGCCCTGAAATATGATGTGAGTAAAACTTAAGAATCTATTAGGTTGTTGGTTTTAGGACTTTGTAATATAACATACAGTATCTCCCTTTAAAACATATATTTAAATATCAACCAAAAAAAATCACATTAACTAAGGAAATATATAAGTAGGAATTAAAATCAAGAACATAGGCAAGCATAGATGAACTCATATAAAGGGAGAATACAATTCTGTAAAATCTTTTCATCCATTGATTTGCTTACATTTCACAGAACTCTTTGTGTGGGTGCAGAAAATGGGCCATGGTGAGATGAAGAAAGTTATGTCAAAATATTTTTTAAAAAGTTAAAGTCAAATCCTTATTTCTTGTCACAACCCACTCCTCTTTTATTGCTGAGGAAATAATAATGGTGACCATAGGGTACTGAATATAGGAACTTACACATGCCAACAAGTCCTTTTCACTAAGCTACATTTCCACCCAGTTTTATGTTTTGCTTTTGAAATGGCATCTCATTTAGTTATCCAGGCCAGCCTTGAGCTCACTAAGCAGTCCAGTGAGACCTTGATTTTACAAACCCCCATGTCAGCCTCTTGATAGATTAGAATTATAGGCCTGTACCAAAAGGAATGCCTTACATTTTCATCTTGATTAATGTCAGGTACAAATGTCACTTACACTTCCATTACTTTTATGTATTTATTTAGTGTGTGGGAATACATACTTGTGAAGGTCACAGAACCACTTGCAAGAGATGTCCTCTTCTTCCATCATCTGGGTCTGCACATCTAACCCAGGTCATTAGACTTGGCTGCCAACAGTGTTACCCAACAAACCATCTTGCCAGCTCCATTTACACTTTTATATTCTCTAAATCATACTTCATTAAAGATTCCTTCCAGGATCCTTGTTAAGAGTTTGCTGATGAAATGCAATGGCACTATGCTCGTCTATTATAATTCTGATTTAATTGGTTACCTTATCAAAATGCTATTGCTCCCTCACAAGGAGCAGTAAAGAGTGACAGTTAAAACTTCAGGATTCCAGAGCTGGACTGAACTGTTATTCTTGCTTCAATCTTAAGACCTAAGAATTGGTATTCTCCCAGGTGTACTATTATGGACAACCTGTGGTACACTGTCTTCCTCACAGCTGGGTCTCCACATGATTACTTTGTGAGTAGAGTGACTTATATGTGTAGACCAGGAAGTACTGAGCAAAGATAAGACACTGTTATTACTGTTATTACTTAAGTCTGAGAACAAACCATGACAACATGATCACATGTACTTCCTTATTATTCAGAAGGAGCACTCAGAGGAAAAGGAGTGCCTGGGGAATTCATCACAATCTGACTGTACACTCTGGTTCAATCAGAATAGTATGCTTTGGTGGTGGCACAACTGCCCCCACCCCAAGTTTGCTTCCTAAGTAATTGAGTGATAACCACTTAGGTGCAGTGCAGAAGGATCACCTCTGCCTCACACATCGTGCCTCATTTCCTCAGTTAATGTCTTCTCAGTTCCTTTATTTATTTTCTTTAATATTACAGAAGTTCAGTAGGATGAGTCACACTGCCATTCCCAGTTGCACCCTCTAAGGCTCACAGAACAATAAGGTGATTTATTAGGCCCATTCCACCCAAAGAAAGCACAATCGAGAAAGCTTGCTTTTTTGCTGCCTTGTTCTTCAAATGAGGATCAGGTTCCAGTTGCCAGGATTAGAAAAGGGCTTAGAATCCTGTGCTGAGTGTGAGAGTAGAGGCGCCCTAACAGAAGATGGAGACATAGATAGCTGGGGAAGAAACAGTGGAGATGAGGGTTTAGCTGAACTGGGGTGGGGGACTGTTATGTAGGGACACTCTACTCCAGAGGAGTGGGATGGAAGGGTTAGGGGGTAGAGGGTGGGAGAGCGGGACTGGGAAGGGTGGAAAGAGGACACTGTGTTGGAGATGTAACCTGAAGCAATAAATAAATTAAACACACACACACACACACACAATGTTTAAAGTAACTCTACCAATTAAAAAAGAAATAAAACAGAATTGCTTCTAAGAAGAAGAAGAAGAAGAAGAAGAAGAAGAAGAAGAAGAAGAAGAA
>CAJQZJ010032130.1:6185736-6269011 GCA_907164525.1 Lophiomys imhausi
AAGAAGAAGAAGAAGAAGAAGAAGAAGAAGAAGAAGAAGAAGAAGAAGAAGAAGAAGAAGACAAACGAAGCCTACAGAAAAGAGATCATAATCTCACAGATACAACTATATACTAAAGTATGGAACAAGATGGCCACACACCTATGGTATGGAGAAGTTTGTTTCCAGAGGGTACAGAGGAAATCTGGAAGACATTTTATTTGTCATAACTGTTATCTAGGTTTTGCTTGCATCTAGTAAGATTTTCAATCTGCTATTTTTAGAGTTTTATTTTTATTATTTTTGATTATGTATATTTGTATGTACATGGTGTGTGAGTGTGTATATATTAATGCAGGTGCCAATGGATGCCAGAAGTATCAGATCTCCTGAAATAGCAGTTATAGGTGGTTGAGACCCATCTGACATGTATTCTGGGAACTGAACATGGGTACTCCACAAGAACAATAAACAGTCTCATCACTTAATCATCTTGACGACACCTGTATATTTATTTTTAATTGACAAATATAGATAAAATTATGGCATAAACATGGTTGATACATGTGAAATGCATTGTGCATATCCAAACACAGCTAATGAATCTATTGTCTTATAGAAATGATTTCAGCATATATCCTTACAAGCTATTTGACATATCCATTATAATACACATATCCTTTTAGCATACATTCTTTTTAAAGTATATGATACAACCTTATTGACTATGTTCACCATGTTGTGCCAAAGACCATTTAAACTAATTATATATAACAACAACAACAACAAAAAAACATATTCCTTAACCAATATCTCTCAAATCCCCACTCCACACTCCCCAGCTCAGTTCTTGGCAACCACTATTCTACAATGCTTCTGTGACTCAATGGCATTAGTAACTTTTACATATGAATGGAATTATGCATTATTTCTCTGTCTGTCCCTGAGATAAATTCAAAATAGTGTACTGGGGTTTATTCATATGGTCACAAATGACATGGTTTTCTTTTTTCAAAATGCTGAATCATATTCTATTTGTACAACACAAAATCTTTATATCTACTCATACTCTAAAGATCTGCAGTACATTGCTTCCATCTTGTCAGCAATTGCCAGTAATTCTACAAAGGCCACAGGAAAATGATTTCTCTGACCTTCTACGATGAACATGACAGAACTCCCACAAACTTTCTCAGTGTCAACCATGAAGTTTCCTTTCCTTATGGAAGGAAAAATAGTGTGCTCTAAAATCAAGAGTGGTTTAAAGTTACTCAAATTTCAGAGAACTAGAAGACAATGAGAAGGGGAGAAAATCAGGGTCTGTATATTCATGACAATACCAATATTTCTTTTTACAAATAGTATCTGTTATTAAGGTTCAAGTGTATTAATTTACTATTTTAGGGAGTTTGTCAACCGAGGAAGAATTAAGGACACTTATGTTATAACAGGTTCTATTTTAAGTTCTACAGCAACCACTTAATTCAATGCCTCAGTTTCTATCTTTGTACAATACAACAGAAATAATAATTAATCTTATAGCATCACTAATATTCAATAAATTGCTGTAGGTTCAGATGTTCTCTGCTAAAGTATAAGTTCCTTGATTGGGGTTTCATATCCAAGCCAATGACAAATGATTAGGAGGAATTTGATTTATATATTAGTATATTTTAATGGATTTGTCCCAAATTTTCTCTGCTGTTGCCTTATTAATATTCATTCTAACACTAAGTGAGCTAGCGCATACAAAATCATGCTCTCAATAGCCATTTATTGTATTTTCAGCTCAAATAAGTATTTAGTTACTGCTAATAATATTTAGCATTTGCCTTCAGTATTGCTTAGTTGTTAGAAAATACAAACCTCAATCTACCCAGCATTGTAGGGACATTTTGACTCTGGCATGAAACATATTATAGTTAGGAATTAACATCTATTAGCCTTTATACTTAAAATATAAAGAATAATAATGGCATCATTGAATTTTGTGATGACTAAAGTGAAAATCTCATTAGAGTTCCTAACATGTGATTATCCCACAGTATGTTTACTTAATGTGTAGATCCTATGTGTAACTATATCCAGGTAAAAATTGCTTTTTCTTTACGTTCATTTTTCAAAAGGAAACATCCCCATCTCTCCCTTTAAGTCTAGTTCTATTTTTGATGTTGTCTTTTTTTAATCCTATGCATTCACTGCTTCTGCCTTATATTGGAACTTTATTACATTTTACCTTGATTAGTATAAATATCTAGAGATGAATTTCTCTGTTTGGGCACCTTCTACTGTCCTATGGCTCTAAATTGCCCAAAAATGTGACCATCTTTTTAAAAGTGCATAAAACCACAACCAATAAAAATGAAAATTTGTGGAGCACAGTCACAATGGATACATCTACAAAAGCATTCCCTCAGGCTCAGAGAACATTGAGGAAGAAGGGAAATAAAGATTGTAAGAGCCAGAGGAAAAGAGAGTTTGCTGTGAGACCGTGTCTCCTAGAAATGTCAGACAATACACCCATTATGTGTCACCAACTATTCTACTCAAACATGAGCTAAACAAGGGATAACAACAACAAAGATGCCAAACTGGATGAGAAAGCCTAAAGGCCTCAAACCAACACATAGACCTACAGGCAATTAAAGAATGTTAAGAGGAAGAAATAGTCTTTTCCAGGAAACTCCACTCCAAGTCTTTATCCAACACCAAATGGTCAGCCCTGAAAACATACACATGAGTAACATTACACAAACTGAGCAGATTATATATGTTTCTATATAATATATATGTATATTATATGTAGAAAAACATATAAACATGCCTGTAACAAAAACTTAGTGACAAAAAAAGGCTATGAGTTTGAAGGAGAGCAAGGAGATGTATATGGGAGAGTTTGAAGGGAGGCAAAGAAAGAATAAAACATACCAAGGAGTCATATAACTGAGTCTTGACGTAGAACTATTCCCAATTTTCTAAGATATCTCCAGACTGATTTCCAAAGAGGTTGTACAAGTTTGCACATCCACCAGCAATGGAGGAGTGGTCCTCTTTTTCCACATTCTTTCCAGCATGTGCTATCCCTTGATTTTTTTTTTATCTTAGCTATTCTTACGGGTGTAAGATGGTATCTCAGAGTCATTTTGAGTTGCATTTCCCTGATAACCAATAATATTGAACATTTCTTCAAGTGCCTCTCAGCCATTAGAGATTCTTCTGCTGTGAATTTTTGCTTTAGTTCTGTTCCCCAGTTTTTGGTTGAATTATTTGTTTTGTTGGTGCTTAATTTCTTGAGTTTTGTAAAGTAGCCCTCTGTCAGATGTGGGATTGGTGAAGATCTTTTCCCCATCTGTAGGCTTCCGTTTTGTTCTAATGATAGAGTACTTTAACTTACAGAAGCTTTTCAGCTTCATTAGGTCCCATTTATTGATTGTTAGTCTTAGAACAAGGGTATCACCTCAGTGTTCATGGCAGCTTTATTTGTAACAGCCAGAAACAGGAAACAACCCAGATACCCTTCAACCAAAAGAATGGGGAGAAAAAAAAAATCCTGTGGTAAAATTGCACAATGGAATACTACTCAGCTATCAGAAACAAGGAAATCATTCAAATTGCAACCAAATGGATGGATCTATAAAAGCTCATCCTTAGGGAGATAACTCAGACCCAGAAGAGTCACATGGTATGTACACTCTTATACGTGGATAGTAATCATATAGTACAGGACAATCAACCATTCTACAACACATAAACCCAAACAGACAGGAACCTAGCATAACTAACCTATGAAAAACTCCACCCAACCGTGAGTCATGGACCCTATTGTTTGTTAGTGGAATACTTTACCCTATCTGGGCAGCTATAATAGACCCCAGTACAAGAGGAAACACTCATATGACTGATGAACTGAGGGGTTTGATATATGGGGGCTCCCTTCATCCAAGGAGAAGGAGAGGACAGAGATGGGTTGAGGGAGGGAGGGTGGAACCTTGAGAGGAGGAAAGAGGGGATTTTGATGGAGATATGAAAAAAGAAAAAAGAAAAAATTTTAAAATTAAAAAAACAATAAAAAAGAAAAGAGAAAAATATATAACCTCAAAGATAAAAGAAAATGCAAATGGGAAAAATTAGTTCTTTTAAAAAACTTTATTGGCCTCATCTGACTCTTAGAATACAATAGAAACTATTCTGTTTGCAATTTTTGTGGACAGATTTCTATTCTCCCTTTAATACCATCACTCCACTGCTCCCGAACCTGGTGAACTCCAACCTTAATTTTCTGCTGCTACTGAAGCATTTTCTATCGTCTCTAAAGAGAATGGAATATACTGTCTTTCACCCCAGCTATTCTCAGTCCAATTTGAACACTCATCACACTGTTGTAATTACATGCAATGTGTCTGGCTCAGTGCACTGAGTTTATAACAAGAATTTAATCAGCATTTGTTTGTCAAATAAATCACCACCAAATGAATTTGTCTTCCAAGATTAAAGTCAGTACTGACTGGTATCCTTGCCCTTGGGATATAACTTTACTTCAGTACATTGCACTGCCTAACTTTCTTCACTAGACTGAGAAATTTCAGGAGGAATATCATTATTTATTCATGTCTGGGTTTTATGGATAAAACAGAGAATAAATCACGCATACACACACACACATAAAATACCAATATCAGTATAGCCATTGTAAGCATTTAATAAATAGTTCTTGAATTATGTGAAATTATCTTTCATATGTGCAATCTGAATCTCCATGGAGTCATTGCTAGGAAATTAATTTTCCATAATTCATCCTTCAAAGGTGCCTTTACATTCTTTTTAATTATTATGCAAACGCCTTTATTTGAACTACTATGTTGCTACCAGATTACATCACTTTTCAGAGTTAGATTAACATAATGATCTTGAGAAGTACAGCAAGGAGCTTGACTAAGCAAGAGTATATCAAGTCCTACAGACACACTTTCCCTTTACGAGATCACATCTCCTTGTTATAGCTGTAAAAATAAAAAATGTATTCTATACTTAGCATGACTTTCTTATCCAATCCTCATCGAAATTCTGAGATTACTCTCTCCTCAAAAGGGTGATGTTCAAGAGCATTTCAGATCCAAAGAGAGCTTTGTGATGAAGATTTCAAAACAGATAAGTAAACATCTCGAGTCCTTAGTGAAGATGAAATTCTTCATTTCATTAGAATCTGGATGTGAGGGGGAAATGCAAACTTAGGGTCCAGTTTCCTCCACCTGTGGTTTATGCATTTTCTTTACTTACTTGAAAACCCCTTTTGAAAAGTAGCAAATCAGCAGACTTGTTGAATGTGATCAAGATATTCTTTTTTTTTAATTTATTTTTTTATTTTCAAGTTACATCTCAATCACAATCCCCTCCCTACTACCCCCTCCGGTCCCACGCTCCCATCCTCTTCCCCCTCACATCCCCCATCCACTTCCTTTTTTTTAAGTTTAAGGTATGTCTTCCCCCCCCAACAGCTCCCCCTTTCAGTCCAACAAATGGCTCTTTCTCTTATAACAACAAATACAAAACAAAACAACAAGGTGGCAATTTTACAAATTATAAGACTTAGCATACATTCCCAATGTCCAGTCCATATATATTTGGCAACTGAGTTTAAAGCTCTACTCATTCTACTATGTATCTATCTCCATGAGCTTAAAGTTCTATATCCAACTCAGCTTCCATCTTAACTTATATCACCATCTTAAAGACATCTTCTTAGGTCCATAACACCCTCTTAATTTCTAAACAACTCAAAATTTAACTATGAGACTATAACTATCTAGTCTTCAACCACATAAGAGAACTGAGAAGGATAAATATATCTGATTATACAGGAAGTGCAGGGCCGGGCCAGCAGCTTCCAAAACTAAGAAATGACATACAACTGGCTGCCTGGACAGTTCATAATTTCTCTCCATACATTATAGAACATCAATCTTCAGCCTTTTGGCCCCATTTCTCTGACAGAAATTGATTGCAAAACAGGAATTATGAAGGACTTGCCTACCCTGTCTTGGCAGAGCTAGGCTGTCCACTCTCCTGCTTCCAACTTTTGTCCTTTTTGGACAGCATGCTGTCTATAGTTGAAGCAAAGGATTTTTCATGCCAAGTGAAAAGCTTGCCACTAATGCAACCATCTCCAATTGGGATTCTTCAATGCTCATCATCTACTTGGAATATTAAATTGTTGAGAAAACTCAAATATTTGTGAGATCTGGACTTCATAGTTTTAGTTTCCTTTGGTACCATGCTTGTCCAGTACAGCCTGGTACAGAAGAAGTCTCCAGTTGGGCTTTTCAGCAGACTAGCTGAGGCTTAAATTATACAACTTACTAAGTTCATGTACACAGGTAAGTCAGTTAAACATGTACAATGGCTTCATCTTTCAACTAATTGTGTTGCCATCATATGACTTTGTAAGATGTTTCAGGTTGTGACATTAGTATTATTGAGTTTGCACTGCAGAATTCTGTATATGGAACTTCTTTCTTATGTATTTGGGGTGCTTAGCCTCTACAGAAGAATATTAGAATACACATACCAGATGTGAAAGCTAACAATGTTTCCAGGCATTTCTAGATATCCCCTGGAGGATGGATAAAGATATGTCCTACATGACTGAGAACCAAGTGATATACTGGAATAAATGTCACATAAACAGACTAGGGTTGATGCTGTACTTTTCAAGTCCCTAGAAGGAAAAATAAAATCCCATAGTCACATATACTAGAAATTATGCTTATGTTTAATAATAGCCTCAAAGTTGACATTTTACCTGAAAATTTTTTTGATGTATTATTTCTTTCATAGCTAGCTTTATGCAACAACTTTACTTAGAAAAACCTAATTACTAAGGCAAAGTGACAATCTGAGTTTTCCACTGGTTACATTGTGACTCTAATAACAGTTGTTTGTGAATAAAGAAAACACATACTTCCTTTAGGTGGAGAGGAAAGAGAAAGCAAAGAAACCAAAAGCTGAAACAAATTGGAGGCTCTGGGTGTCATGGCAATGTGAGTTGAGGGATGATCGATTCCTCTAGATTCTGAGCAGCACATTCTGTGCACGGAGTGCTGGCTGACGTCAATTGGATTAAGTGGCCTCAATGGGAGCACTGCATGCAAGATGAGTACAACCCAGGCCCTAGGATTTGTCACTGCCTCCAAAAGAAGCTCTGTGCTTCACAGTGAGAGAAAGGAGTGTCTGTGAATGGGAAATGAGAGGAGTCATCTTCTTCCTTCAGAGAAAGCTCTCCTGGCTTGAATAATCATTGCAATTGCGGTAAAATCTGAAAACGTACAACGTTCATGTACATGCATTTGTTCAGTCTTCTTTGCAGAAAAACTATAGACTTTGCTTTTGGACCCACAGACTAAATATGCTCTTCTAGCATCATTTTATTAAAAGCTGAGGAATTATCACCATATTATCACCTTAAAACATAATCAAGGAAAATAGATGACCAAAATTTTTTCATAGATATTTTGCATCTCCGCAATTAAAGATTGAAATGAATTTATCAGTTCAAAGCACTTAGAAAAGTGTATTCATAATAAATTATATGTAAATATCAATATTTTTATTACTTCTACAATTGTTGATACTACTTTCATTTCATACTAAATATTATTCTTCAAGCGTCATGTGAGAAAAGATTTCTTTAAACCCCCACTATGGATTTAAGCCTGTCTCTCATTAATCTACAAATACTTACTCTAATTGTGATTTACCTGAATCAAGGAGAATTATCTGCTTTTATAGTTTACCTTTGTTTAAAGGATATCTTTGGTTTCAGGCCTTCTTTATATTTTGAAATTTCCACAAATGCATATTGCTTGGTCTATGTATATTGATTTAGGATTGTCTAGAGTTCTGAAGTAGCCTGGGAAACTGCATAGGATAACCAGAGAAGAAGAAGAATTTCTATCTTTTGATGGAAGTACAAGACTTTGTTTCCAGCACCCAACTTGGGCTTTCTTGCTTTCATCATAGAGTCACTAGGTCCTTGGAATAGGAGTAGTTTGAAATTTGTGAGTCAAAGGTCATCACAGTATTCATATGTCATTGTGTATAGTTTTTAAATATTTATTTATTACTTCAGGTTACATCTTCATCACAGTGCCCTCTTTCTACACCTCCCAGTCCCACCCTGCCACCGTCTAGCCCCTATCCCTTCCATCCCACTCCTCTGGAGTGGAGTGTCCCTACATATCAGTCCCCCACCGTCATTGTATATTACAGTCATTACTTTGTATAGCTTCCATCTCAGGTTCACAAAACTTTTACTTGGAAAATTTTTAAGTCATCTTGTGCTGGAATGTATAGTAACTTCCACAGGCATAGGTACAAGTCTGCTATTTTGTGGAAGATAGTGAATGCATGATTTTAGAAATAGTTGTTAGGGAATCAACAAGGTATTCATATCTCAAGCTATATTGCAGGGCTTTGCCTCTCCATGGATTGGAAACTTAGTGTTCTTTCTATATCTCATGCCCCTACCTGCCTCAGTTAACTTGTTTCATCTGTCAGACCCCCACTTCCAGAATAGTAACTAGTTGGTATTGACTCCCCACCACTGCATTATATTCTTCTTTTAGTTGTTTGCCAATAGGGGAAGTTTTCTCCCTACTTGTAGCCCATATATATGCTTGCACATTAACATGGTATGTTGTGTGTGTGTGTGTGTGTGTGTGTGTGTGTGTGTGTGTGTATGTATGTATGCACACACACATACAAGTGAAATACAAGCTTTCTAGGAAATTGCTTCTGTCAGCTATATATACTATCTAATATGTATTTATCTCTATTATGTCTTTGATGATGGCTACCAATCAAAGTAATTTTATGAGCACTATTACATCATGGCCAACTATTTGGCCAAGTATGTTTGCTTGGGGCTGTGGCAATTTTGACTTTGTTTCTGCAATGGACTTTTGAAGGAATGTGAGAATTCTCTTCCACTTCCAGGGCTTTGAGTCAGTGATCCAGTAAAGCATGCAATAGGAAAAATTCTGTTGCAGAGGATATTAAAGAACAGCCAATGCTTATGAAGTCCTATGTGTTAATATTATATCTTTGAGAAAATGAACTTAAAAGTTTTATACTTATTTTTGGATGAATGACCTTGTTTCATATTGTCACTTTGGCATAGGTATTATTTCTCATGTTTGACTGACCAAAAAAAAAAAAAAACCACAAACAAACAAACAAAAAAAACCATTTAGGACATATTGAGAGATTTAACACTCTCAGTGTCACACAGGAAAATGGAAAAATGGTCCAAAAATCTATCTTTTCAAATTATTATTTTTTCTTTTCTTATGTTTATTATTTCAAATTATTTTTTCTCTTTTTTGTTTTGTTTTATTTTGTTTTTTATGTTTATTTTATTACTTCAGGTTACATCTCCATCACAGTGCCCTCTTTCCACCCCTCCCAGTCCCGCCCTCCCACTCTCTACCCCCTATCCCTTCCAACCCACTCCTCTGGAGTGGAGTGTCCATACATATCAGTCCCCTGCCCCAGCTCAGCAGTCATATGAGGGTTAAGAGTCTCCTCATACACTGGGGACCTACACGGCAGCACCACTAAGGCAAAGTGTCTCATTAACAGGTAACAAAGTCTATGTTCCTGTTCCCTTTGGTGCATTGGTTGTAGTGTAGTTATCTTGACTATATGGGTAAAATCTAATTATAAGAGAATAGATGCCATGTGCATCCTTCTGAGTCTGGGTTAGCTCACTCAGGATGAGCTTCTCTAGTTCCATCCATTTCACTGCAAATTGCATGATTTCGTTGTTTCTGATGGCTGAATAGTATTATTAACCTCATTCATTTTGTATATTTAAATATTTTTTTATTTAAAAAGAATTTTATTACCTAATTACATTTTTTTGTTAGTAGAGGTTGAAATATCTCACAGATAGCCATAAATTGAAAACCATGGGGTATTCTTTCTCATACTCCTAAAGCAATTGTTTTATAAGTGCCTAAGCTATAAAGTTGTGACCTTTCCTAGGTTCCGCCTTTTTCTTTATCTCCTATGTCCAATGGTCATCTGATATTCTGAGAACTCCTTCCCTAAAACCTGGGCTGCACCTTTGTTCATGTTAATATTGCACTTTAAAACTTCACATTTTTTTTGCCCACTCTAAAATATTTTCGTTATTTTTCTTTCCTGTTATTTATTTATTTATAAATTTTAATGAAAATAAATTTTATAATTTCTCCCATTCCTTTCCTCTCTGCAGCTCTTCCCATATCTTCTCCCTCCAAGCTCCCCCATTTCACCACTACTCTCAGATTACAGTCTCTTTTTCTTTGATTATGTGTGTGTGTCTATGTATGTATGTATGTATGTCTGGGTATGCAAATATATAAATGCAGCTTGCTAATACAATTTTTGTTGTTTTTGTGTATATTATTTTAGGTTTAACCCCTTCATAAGTAGTCCTCCTGGGAGAGGCTAACTTTTCCTATTCAATAATTAGTTGTCTATAGTTTTTTGGTTTTTAGATCCCCTCCCCTTTCAAGTTAAAATGTCTATTGATATTGTCATTGTTTGGGCATTGTTTATGCAACCATTTCTAAAGGAGTCAGTCTCACAATAGACTTCCTGGTATTCTGCCTCTGACAGTCTTTCTATGATGTACTCTGAGCCATAAATGCAGGAGATGTGCTGCAGATGTATCCATTGGGGGTGGAATTCTCACAATGTATTGATCTTTGTACTAAGTCTAGGTGTGGTTTTCTGCGATGGTCTCCGTTATCATATAAACAGGCTTCTTTGATGAGAAGTGATAGCTACACTTGTCTGTGAGTAGAAGAATAAGAATTAGAATGTCATTTAGGAATTGTGCTGGTCGATCATAGTCAGAGTGGTAGATTTTCTTCTTAGACCCAAAACCTTACTAGTCTTGAGTTAGCTGGCTAGGTTTCTACTATCAGTCATGATTTCCCTTCTGTTGAAGGATGTTAGAGTCCACTTAAACAGTTGTTGATTATCACCAATATATGAGTGCCATTGTTTCACCTTTATGAATATCTTGCCATGCTGGTCATTGTTGTGGATCAGAGCTGTCATAGTTGGATAAGGTTATTAATTGCTTCCATCCCTTGGCACAGTATTTTCTCATGCTATTTAAACTAGATGACTGGAAAAAGGCTTTCAAGTTAGATCCAGTTCGAATAATCCAGGTCCTATGTCATAAAGGTACAGTGTCTTCAAGAATAGGGGCTTATCTTCAACCTCTGAGAGACATCCAAGCACAATAAAGTAGCCCATATTGTTTTGGTAGTCACTTTACTACCCTGACCAACCATTGGGAAGGAGTTTTCTGTGACTGGTACTTGGGGGTTTGTATTCACCAATGGCTTTTCTGAAGACCTTTGTCAGCTTAAGTGACATAACTTCCTGTACACCATGTTTATTTATATATACTTGTTTGTAATTTCAGACAAATATTCAATAATATTCATTGAGATTTTTTTCCAAACAATCTTGGTGTTATATGTTCGTCCTACCTAATTATCCTTGTATCAATCTATTGCAAAGCTTTCTGGTGAGAGTTCCCTTCCCAATTCTTCCATTTTCCTCTTCCTTTTAGCTGTATCCTGCTCTTCTCCTCTCAAGCCATGTCCCAATGGTACATTTGTACTTTACTGGTTTCAACAGTTACTCCATGTGATATATTCACATGTGGAGATATGGAACTAAAAATACAGATGAAAGAGAGCATATGTCATTTGTCTTTCTGAATTTGGATTATCTCAGTCAACATGATATTTTCTAGGTACAACCATTTACCTACAAATTTCATATTTTTTAAATGCTAAATACTATTCCACAGTGTTTTTATACCACATTTTCATTGTCCCTTCATTTGTTGAAGGAAATTTATGTTATTTCCATTTTCTAGCTATTGTGTACATATACTGGAGAAAAAATGCATAAAGATAATACTAGAACCCTGCACAAAAATTATTCCAAGTACCTAAAGAAACCTCAATGTTAAACATCAAACTATAAAACTACAAGAACAAAACATAGGCAGTACCCTACAAGGTGTAGGTATAGTAGAGGACTTTCAGAATGCAACTCTATTGACATAGAAATTAAAGCCAAAGAATGACAAGTGGGACCTCCTAAAATTAAAAGTCTGATGTACAATGAGGGAATACTCATTTAAGTAAAGAAGAAACCCACAGATTGGGCAACAATCTTTTCTAGCTACACATTTGACACAGGATTAAAATCTATAATATAAAAAGAACTAAAAACAACAACACCAAAAAGGGTCAGGAAATCAAATATTATCCAATTGAAAAATTGGCTGGGATTCTAAACAAAGTACACAATAGAAAAAAATAGAAATGTTAAGAAATATCTCAGAGTTCTCATTATCTCTGACAATTAGGGAAATGCAAATTAAAACAACAGAAAATTTTATCTTACCCCAGTCATAAGGGCTTATATCAACAAAACAACTGACAACAGATGCTGGGAGGTCATATAGAAAGCAAACCCTCATTCATTGTTTTCTGGAAGGCAAATTGGTCATTCAATCTGGAAATTAGTACTATGAATCCTAAAATAAACTAAAAATAAATCTACCATATGACCCAGCTATATCACTTCTTGGAAATGCCCAAAGAACTTGACATCCTACTCCACAGCAAAAATACTTAACAAAATACTGGCAAACTGTATCCAAGAACACATCAAAAGTATCATACATCATGATCAAGTAGGCTTCATCCCAGGAATGCAGGGATGGTTCAACATATGAAAATCCATCAACGTAATTCACCATATAAATAAGATGAAAAAAAAAACACATGATTATCTCACTAGATGCGGAAAAAGCATTTGACAAAATCCCACACCCCTTCATGCTAAAAGTTCTGGAAAGAACAGACATACAAGGACCATATATAGAAATAATAAAGGCAATATACAGCAAGCCAGTAGCAAACATCAAAGTTAATGGAGAGAAACTTGAAGCATTTCTTCTGAACTCAGGGACAAGACAAGAATGCCCACTTTTGCCATCTCTCTTCAATATAGTACCTGAAGTTCTTGCTAGAGCAGTAAGACAACTAAAGGAGATCAAGCGAATACAAACTGGAAATGAAGAAGTCAAATTATCCCTATTTGCAGACAAAATGATAGTATACATAAGTGACCCCAAAAATTTCACCAGTGAACTCTTACAGCTGAAAAACACCTTCAGCAAGTTGGCTGAATACAAAATTAATTCAAAAAAAATCAGAAGCCATTCTTTATCCAACAAATAAATGGGCTGAGAAAGAAATCAGGGAAACAACTCCCTTCACAATAGCCACAAACAATATAAAATACCTTGGGGTAACTCTAACCAAGCAAGTAAAGGACCTGTACAACAAGGACTTCAAGTCTTTGATGAAAGAAATTGAATAGGCCATCAGAAGATGGAAATATCTCCCATGCTCATGGATAGGTAGGATCAACATAATATAAATGGCCATCCTACCAAGAGCAATATACAGATTCAATGCAATTCCTATCAAAATACCAACACAACTCTTTATAGACCTGGAAAAAGCTATTCTCAATTTCATATGGAACAACAAAAAACCCAGAATATCTAAATCAATCCTGTACAATAAAAAAAAACAAAAACAAAAACAAAAACTGGAGGTATCACCATCCCAGATTTCAAGCTGTACTACAGAGCAATAGTAATAAAAACAGCATGGTACTGGTATAGAAACAGAGCAGTGGATCAATGGAATAGAATTGAATACCCAGAAATGAACTCACACACCTATGGTCACCTAATTTTTGACAAAGAAGCCAAAACCGCACGATGGAAAAAGGACAGCATCTTCAACAAATGGTGCTGGTCCAACTGGATGTCCATTTGTAAAAGAATGAAACATTTATTGAAGGCCAACTACCACTATTAAAGCACTGTTTTCAATGATTTATTTAGACTTTTAATGCAGTCAATGAATCATAAGTATATTCTTCATTCTCTCAAGAAGAAAATTAAGGTAAAATATGTTAATTTCCTTAGTAGAATATTACTAGTAAAGAGCAAAGATTTAATCAGAAAAGACCAAGGAATCTTTATGGCAATATTCTCTCCAAAAGAATTAGAAAATTTTTACTACCTTATATAAGTTTTAATGGCAATTTGTGGCAATTCTAAAATAGTATATATGCTTTCTTAACTTTTATTTACATTTTAAATTCACATATATTTGTGTGCTTAATAAAATCTACAGGATTAAAAAAGTAATTTACAACATAAATCCAAGATTGTAATCCTAACACTCAGGAGACTGAGGCAGAAATAATTGTAAATTCAAGACTACTTTGGGCCATATATGAGACTCTGTCTCCAAAAACATTTTTGGTAATATAACCATCTATTGAAAGAATGATTTTGTCAATTCATGAGCATAGTAGGTCTTTGTATCTTTTTCTTTAGTACAGGAAACTCTTGGAGTACTTGGAACAGCTGACTGACAAAATACTTTAAGGTATGGTAGATGCCAACAAGAAATTTATGAAAGACTCCAGTAGCACTGAAAATATTCCCCTAAGTGAACAAAAATTAAAAATTAAGATTAGCTTCTTTTGGATTCTTTGATATATGGAGGTTCTCAGAGGACTGTTTATGCTATGATCCTGTCTATAATCACAGTAGAATATCATTAATAATGATAAGAAGGATTGGCTCTTATCCTTAGGGTAGGTATAAGGTTGGGCCTTCTTTGGTCAATCATTCCCTCACAGTCTTCTCTATCTTTATCCCTGCACATCTTGTATACAGGGAAAATTTTGGGTTGAAGATTTTGTGCATGGGTTGGTGATCCCCTCCTTCCCCTAGAAGAACCTCCATGCAGCAGAGGATCCAAACAGAAGCTGAGACTCACCACCAGACATTAGGTGGAATGAGGCAGATCTTATGGAAGAGTGGAGAAAGGATGGAAAAACCTGAAGGAGACAAGAATGGCAAAGAAGATCAACATAATCAACTAATCTAGGTTCATGGGGGCTCACAGAGTCTGAACTATCAGTCAAAGGGCATGCCTGAACTGAACCTAAGGTTCCTATACATATATAACTTATGTGCAAGTTGGTTATCATGCGGGCCTCTAGAAAGCAGAGCAGGGGCTGTCTCTGGCAAGGACTATGAGGTCTGCTTTTTGATCACTTCCCCTCAAAGGGGCTGTGGTACCTAGCTTCAATGGAAGAGGAAGCACTCAGAACTTCTGTGACTTAATATGCTGGGATGGGAAAGTATAAGGATGGAGAGAGGGGATCCTTTTTTCTGTGGAGAAAGAGAGATGGGATAGAAGAAGGGGATAGGAGGGTAGGAAACAGAGGAGGGAAGGAAGAGGGTACGATTGGGATATAAAATGAAAAATTAAATTAAATTTAAACTTAAACATACAATAAATATTTAAATATGGAAAAGATAAAAATATGAATAAAATTAAAAGTTATGTAAATTACAAATCTTCTGTACAGAAGAGAAAATAATCACCAGAGTGAAGATACAGTGTGCAGAATCGTAGAGAAAGGGATTGTTGCCAACTATGTATTAGACAACAAAGTATATAAGGAATATAGTATTTATGCTAGGATATATAATGCACTACTACCTATATAAAATATATAAAGAAAATAAGCATCAAATAAACAAACCATCAATAAGTGAGCCAGTGAAATGATTGTTCTCGTCATCAACAACAACAAAAATATAAATGTTCAATAAATATTTGAAGGAGCACTGAACATTTGTATCTACGAGATAAAAGAAATGGAAAATGTCACAAGTTTCTACTCATCCTAATCAGAATGCCTATCATCATAAAAAAAGAAAAGAAAACAAAACAAAAAACAAATTCTTGTTAAAGATGCAGTGATGGCAGAATCCTTACACTTCTTGTGGGAGTATGGACTGGTGAAACCACTATTGAAGTTAAGTAGAGTTTCTCCAAGTAATTAAAAAAAATACACTACCAAACAACATACCTGTGTCACTCAGAATGTATGCCTAAAGGACTATGATTGAGCATTGTGACACCACAGAGATACATTCAGAACTATGTTTATTGCTGTGCTATTAACAATAGATAAGAAATAGAACCAACCTAGTTGTCCATCAACAAATGAATAATTATAGAAAATATGACACATATGTAGTTGTCCTGTGCTATATGGTTAATATCCACTTATAAGAGAATACATACCATGTTTATCTTTCTGGGACTGAGTCAGTTCACTTAGGATGAGCTTTTCCAGATGCATCCATTTGGTTGTGAATATCATGATCTCCTTGTTTTTGATAGCTGTATAGTATTCCATTGTGTAAATGTACTACAGTTGTTTTTATTTTTTATTTTTTTTATCCGTTCTTCAATTGAAGGAAATCTTGGTTACTTCCAGTTTCTGCTACTACAAATAAAGCTGCTATGAACATTGTTGAGGCAATGCCCTTGTGGTTTGACAGAGATCTTTTGGATATATGTCCAGGAGTGGAATGGCTGAGTCTTGAGGTAGAACTATTCCCAATTTTCTAAAATGTCCCTGGATTGATTTCCAAAGTGGTTGTACAAGTTTCTATGCCGAGCAGCAATGTGTTATCCACATCCTCACCAGCATGTGTTATCATTTGAGTGTTTGATCTTAGCCATTCTGATGGGTGAGAGATGGAATCTCAGAGTCATTTTGAGTTGCATTTCCATGATGACCAAAGATATTGAACATTTCTTCAAGTACCTCTTGGCCTTTAGAGATTCCTCTTTCATGAATTCTTGGTTTAGCTCTATACCTATTTTTTGATTAGGTTATTTGATTTTTTTTTTGCTGTTTAATTTCTTGAGTTCTTTATATATTTTGGATATTAGCCCTTGTCAGATGTGGGATTGGTGAAGATCTTTTCCCAATCTGTAGGCTGATATTTTGTTCTAATGTCAGTGTCCTTTGCCTTACAGAAGCTTTTCAATTTCATAAGGTCCCATTTATTGGTTGTCTTAGAGCCTGAGCTATTAGTATTCTGTTCAGGAAGTTGGTACCCATGCCAATGAGTTCCAAGCTTTCCCCCACTTTCTCTTCTATTAATTTTAGTGTCTCTGGCTTTATGTTGAGGTCTTTGATCCACTTAGACTTAAGTTTGTGCAGGGTGATAAGTATGGGTCTATTCACATTCTTCTACGTGTTGACATCCAGTTAGACCAGCACCATTTGTTGGTGCTGTCCATTTTCCATTGTATGGTTTTGGGTTCTTTGTCAAAAATTAGGTGACCATATGCATGTGTGTTTATTTCTGGGTCTTTGATTCTATTCCATTGATCAATTGGTCTGTTTCTATGCCAGTACCATGCTGTTTTTACTAATATTGCTCTGTAGTACAGCTTGAAATCAGAGTAGTGATACCTCCAGATGTTTTGTTATTGTACATGATTGATTTAGCTATTCTGGTTTTTTGTTTGTTTGTTTGTTTTTACATATGAAGTTGAGAATTGTTCTTTCAAGGTCTGTAAAGAATTGTGCTAGTATTTTGATAGGAATTGCATTGAATCTGTATATTGCTTTTGGTAAGATGGACATTTTTATTATGTTAATCCTACCTATCCATGAGCAAGGGAGATCTTTTTACCTTGTGAAATCTTCTTCAATTTCTATGTTCATGAACTTAAAGTTGTAATCATAAATAACAATAAAATAAAAATATTTGCAGGAAAATGGGTTTGTCTGAAGATACACCAAGTAAAATAAGCCAAATTCATAAATTTATGTTAGTTTTAAACATGCATGTACATCCACCCTCCTACATCCAAACCCAAATATGTGCAGGTCACACAAGTAACAAAGGGAATGATATAGAAGAGGGAGAGAATTTCTGTGTGTGGGAAGAGAGAATAATAAAATACATGCCACATGGAAGAAGAAGGAACAATTATTTACAAGGGAGAGCAGCATCCAAAGAGAGGCAGGAGGATAGGGGAGGGACATGTGTGGAGGACAGAGAAAAAGATCTCACATATAATATTATATGCACATATAAGTTTGAAAATACCATAATGAAACTCATCAATCCATAGTCCAACTTTTAAAAGACTGGAGAAATTGCTATATATAGGCAGAATAACCATTGAAAATATTCATGTTGATTTTATTTATACATTCTTTGTGGCTTAATTAGCTTCATGTCATAAAAACAAATCTTTCAATGTTTTCTAAATCCTTTACATTCTGCACTAGGATAAACAGAACAACCCACTGAAAGGACAGAGATTCATATATTTTATAATATTAGTGGATTGTGACTCTGATATCCATAACAGTGTATCCAAATTCTCAGTTTGTATCCTGATATACTTATTTTCAGTAAAATATTTTAATATTTATTTCTGTGCCTGTGTGTTTACATATTCACATGTGAGTGCAGGCACCCATGGAAGCCAAAAGAAGGTGTCAGATCCTAGGAAGCTAGAATTACAAGAAGATATGAGTCACCTAGTGTGGGTTCTGGTAACTAAACATTGGTGCTCTGAAAGAGCAGCCAGACTGTTAACCATTGAGTCACTTTTCTGACCTCCTTAAACAAGGATTAATAGTTGTCAGTTTATGCCACGGATATTTTCTGAAGTGCATTATTTTATTCATTCGTATACCTATTCTACGTAGTCACTTATTTCTTAGCCAGGCTATCTGCAGAAAATTCTGAGCAACTGGTGAAAAGGAGTAGGAAAAGAGAACACAAAAATGTTTTAGTTCCCAAATCATACACCTAGCTAAATAATGTAATAAACATTCAAGTTGTGAAATATGGTATATAATAACAGCTTCCCAGCATGACTGGTATCCTACAGTGTGGGTCCTGCAACATTATTCTAGAACAGAAAGTGATTTGCCTTGAAGCTGTGGATTCCTTTGAATGAAGATGAGTCAGACAGTCTTTTGGGACAGGAGCAGAGGATATAGATTACTGAATTTCCTGTGAATATTCTCTTCCACAGAAACAGCCTTTGTTCTCCAATAATTATTTTAAGATACTTTGGAAGATGACACCATATTTTGGCATCTTCACTTTTGAAAATTTTATTTAACTTGAACCATAGAGATATACAAACCATATCTTATGACTGGTATGGCAAGAACACAGAATGTTCTTCTGAAAGCTGAAAGCAAGCCAAGGGATCTAAATTCACTCATTCACATATCTATTCAATAACTAAGCATTCATAAGTGTCTCTTGTTGCTAGGGACTGTCGTATACAATTCAATTATATCAGTGAGTGAAAAAAATGTCTTGGACAAACAAATTTTCTAACTTTTAAATGAAGGATTAAAAGTAATCCTCAAGGATTCAAAAGAAAAGTCAGTGCTTTGAAATACAGATATTTTGAGGGAGCAGCAAACAGTTCAGAGGTGAAATGTGACTGAACATTGGAAGATCAAAAAGGGAGTTGGTTTATGGAAGCTGGGTAACCAAGAGGAAGGAGTATCTGGAAATAGGCCACAGTACCAAAGAAGTAGTGTCAGACAGCACAGTCATTTAGTGTGGTAATTATTTTAGAGGTAGTACAAGAGACATGGACTCCAGGGACTGATTTTATTTGTAGGTGATATAATACAACTTTAGCAAACATACTATGTCACTGTAGATTTAGAATAGACTATATAGATCTAGATTTTGAAACTGCCTTAGTAACCCAGAAGAGAGATGATGGGTGATGGGTAGTCAGAACAAGAACAAAATGATAGTGGTAATGCTTTATCTTTATTTTACAAAAAGTTTTAATGTGTTGTGTGTGTGTGTGCTTAAGTTATTACTCATGCATTATATGTATATTATTTTATCTTGACAGGGTATCTCATTGGCCTAGTGCTCAGTAATTAAGCTAGGCTAGTAAGTCTGAGGTATCCTCCTGTCTCAGTCTTGCCAGAGATAACAAACCAACAGAACCATATTTGGCTTTTTACATGAGTGCTGGAAATAAAAATCAAATTCTCATACTTGCAAAGCAAGTCCTTTATTGACTAGGCTACCAGTCTCCTCTGCTTGATAGAATACATAAGTGATACCCAAAATCTACCAGAGAACTCCTACAGCTGATAAACACCTTCAGGAAAGTGACTGGATACAAAATCAACTCAAAAGAAAAAAACAAAACAAAACAAAACAAAACAAAACAAAACAAAAAAAAAACAGTAGCCCTCCTTTACACAAACGATAAATGGGCTGAGAAAGAAATTAGAGAAACAACACCCTTCATAATAGCTACAAACAATATAAAATATCTTGGTTTATTAAGGGAAAGACTTGTATGGCAAACACTTCAAATCCTGAAGAAAGAAAGTGAAGGAGAGATCAAAAGATGGAAAGATCTCCCATGTTTGTGGATGGATAACATTAACATAGTAAAAATGACCAACTTACCAAAAACAATATACAGATTCAGTGCAATTCTCATCAAAATTCCAATACAATTCTTTGAAGAACAGATTCTCAATTTCATATGAAAAAACAAAATAACTCAAGATAACAAAAACAGTTCTGTACAGTAAAAGAATCTCTGCAGGTATCACCATTGCTGACTTCAAGCTGTACTACAAAGCAATAATAATAAAAACTGTATGGTATTGGCATAAAAACAAACACGTTGATCAATGGAATTGAATTGAAAACCGAGAAATAAACCCAAACACCTATGGAAACTTGATTTTTGACAATGTCAAAACCATACAATGAAAAGAAAAAAAACCTTGCCATCTTTAACAAATGGTGCTGGTGTAACTGGATATCAACATGTAGAAGAATGCATATTTATCACCATGCACAAAACTCAAGTACAAGTGGATCGAAGACCTCAACATAAAAATGGGCACACTAAATCTAATAGAAAAGAAAGTGGGGAAAAGCCTTGAACTCATTGCATAGGAGAGAGCTTCCTGAACAGAGCACCAATAGCTCAGACACTAAGATGAACAATTAATAAATGGGATGTTACAAAACTGAAAAGCTTCTGTAAGACTAAGGACACTGTCAATAGAACAAAACTGCAGTAAACAGATTGAGAAAGAAATCCTCACTAACCCCCATATCTGACAGAGGGCTAATATACAAAATATAAAAAGAACCAAGAAATTAAACACAAATAAAACAAATAATCCAATGGAAAATGAGGTACAGAGCTAAATCAAGAATTCGCTCCTTAGGAATATTTAGTGGCTGAGAAGAACTTAAAGAAATGCTCAACATCCCTAGTCATAAGGGAAATGCAAATCAAAACCACTGTGAGATTCCATCTTACATCTCTCAGAATTACTAAGATAAAAACTCAAGTGACTGCACACGCTGACAAAGATGTGGAGAAAGAGGAACACTCCTCCATTGTTGGTGGGAGTGCAAATTTATACAACCACTTTGGAAATCAATCTGGTAGTTTTTCAGAAAATTGGTATTAACTCTACCTCAAGACCCAGCTATACCACTCCTGGACATATACCCAAAATATGCTGCACCAAACCACGAGGACATTTCTTCAACTATGTTCATAGCAGCTTTGTTCGTAATAGCCAGGAGCTGGAAACAACCTAGATGTCCCTGTACCAAGGAATAGAAAAAGAAATTGTTGTACCTATACAATGAAATATTACTCAGCTATTAGAAACAAGGACATCATGAAATTTCCAGGCAAATGGTTGGAACCAGGAAAGATCATCCTGAGTGAGGTAATGCAGACCCAGAAAGACACACATGGTATTTACTCACTCATAGGCAGATATTAGCCATTAAGTAACAGGATAACCAGGCTACAATCCACAGACCCAAAGAAACTGAGTAACGAGGAGGGCTCAAGGAATGGATGATGCTTGAATCCATCTAAGTAGGGGAAATAAAATAGACATTGGAGGTGGATGGAGAGAGGAAACTGGACAGGAACTTCATATAACTGCCATCAGAGAGGTTTTATCCAGAAGATAATAGAAACAGATACAGAGACCCACACCCAAACATTAGGTGAAACTTGGGAAGCCTTGTGGAAGAGTTAGGAGAAGGCTCAAGGGTGATGAAGGACTCAAGAATATCACAAGAAGACCTACATAACCAATTAACTCGGACAGAAGGGGGCTCATAGAAACTGAACCACCAACCAAATAACTTGCATGGACTGGTCCTAGGCCCACTACACATATGAAGCTGATGGGCTGCTTGATCCTCAAGCAGATCCTCTAACAATTGGAGTGGGGAGTATCTCAGATTTGGTCTCTGTTGCCTGCCTCTGGACCCCATTTTCCAGGCAGACCTACCTTGTCTTGCCTCAGTGGAAAAGGAAGCACTTTGTCCTGATGCCATTTGATGTGCCAGAGTTGGTTGGTGGGGGGTGGAGGAGGGGTAACGGGGAAGTGGGGGATGATAGGACAGGGCAGAGAGGAGGGGGGTTGTTTGGAATGTAAAACAAATAAAAAAATTAAAAAGTAAAAAAATGTGAGAAAAGAAAAAAGGTGTGATAATTCCAACACATTTTGTTTGTATTATCAACTAAAAGGATATTATTGCTATCTAGAGATAAAGCAAAATGGCTAAGTAGACAAGCATTTCAGGATTATAACAAAGTGTGTTAATTTAAATTATATTTTGAACATTAAATGACAATGGCAGGTTGCAAAAGAAGCATGGATGTGAACAACTCAAATTCTACTAGGTCTTATTATCTACACAACTGTCTTATGTACTTGTGTAAAGTTATAGAAGACATTAGCTAATGTTTTTGCACTATTAGCTATGATTATATTTATTCCTCAAAATCACGGTTCATTCTTAGTTCCCTTTTTGCAATCCCATTCTTACTCTTCATTTTACTATATCCACATTCTTTCATTGCCAGTGATCTAAAACTGATGTTACTAAACTGACATAATATATTGTCACTTGAATTACTTTTTAAAACATATTACATGACCTTTCTGAGATATAAATATTTTTCTTTGAAATTGTGCTTCATTAATCCATGAGACAAATTTGTGTTTGTTCCATTTTGATCTTTGAATATTAACGTTTTTATTATCTTTTGATGTATGGCTGCTTCTGCTTAACATATTAATGTGATCTAAACATGCAAGATTAGTCTTCAAAATTGTCAAATTCAACATGTTTTCCCCAAAAAATATTTTTGCCTAATGTTTTCCATATACTAAATGGGTTAATTATTCTAAAATATATTTATTATAGTCTGTTTCTCATTAGCTATGGATGCATTTAAATAATTGCCTGTTAGTATTTATTTAAGGTTTGACTACACATATGTCAAAAGCAATAAGATTTCATCTATACATTTACTCTCTGTGGATATATACACATACACACACATGAAGGTACACACACACACACACACACACACGAGGGAGTTCCTCTGTTACTTAAGTATTTATTTTCTATGCCATTCTTTGACACATGTATCTTCAACTTATTCTGATCCTTCTTCATCCTACCCAGTTCACATTACTAGAGCTAATTTTGTTTGGATTAGTATATTCTAAATCTCTTCATTTCTTTCAAGTTCCATCTACAGATTTTCTGATCTTTGAATCCCGCTGTATATATTTTTTTCAGATATTTCTGTACCTCTCTCTCTCTCTCTCTCTCTCTCTGTCACACATACACACACACACATTGCTGTGCTTGTTTGCTTTTTAAATAGCTTTTAAAATATATAACCTTGAATTGGTCATTGGAGATTTCTATTGTCTCAGGAAAAGGGAAACAAAGACAATAGAAGTCTTTCACTTGCAACATTCAAAAAACAGTTTCTGTTTTTAAAAGAAGAAAATTTTGAGAGATACTTAATTTATTTTTGTTGTTTTTAAAATTGATCAGAGAAATGCAACTCAAGACGACTCTGAGATTCCATCTCACACCTGTCAGAATGGCTAAGATCAAAAGATCAAAATACAGTACATGCTGGTGAGGGTGTGGAGAACGGGGAACCCTCCTCCATTGCTGCTGGGAGTGCAGGCTTGTGCAACCACTATGGAGGTCAGTCTGGCGATATCTTAGAAAACTTGGAATAGCTCTGCCTCAAGACCCAGCCATACCACTTCTGGGTATACATCCAAATGACTCCTCACGGAATCATAAGGAAGTCTCCTCATCTATGTTCATAGCAGCCTTATTTGTAATAGCTAGAAACTGGAAACAACCCAGATGTCTGCCAACCAAAGAATGGATTAAAAAACTGTGGTACATCTACACAATGGAATACTACTCAGCTATCAGAAAGAATGAAATTATGCAATTTACAGCCAAATGGATGGAACTAGAGAAGCTCATCCTGAGTGAGCAAACCCAGACTCAGAAGGATGCACATGGCGTCTATTCACTTATAGTAGGATTTTAGCTATATAGTACAAGATATCTATACTACAACCAACGCACCAAAGGGAACATGGACATAGACTTTTTAATTTTTATTTATTTTATTTTATTTTTTGTTTGTTTGTTTGTTTTTTAGTTTTCTCTCCCTGGAAATGAGATACTTTTCACTGGTGGTACTGCCTTGTAGGCCCCCAGTGTATGGGGCTCTTGGCCCTCATATGACTTCTGAACTGGGGTGAGGGACTCTTATGTAGGGACACTCCATTCCAGAGGAGTGAGATGGAAGGGTTAGGGGGTAGAGGGTGGGAGGGCAGAGCTGGGAAGGGGGGAAAAGGATAATATGATGGAGATGTAACCTGAAGCAACAAAAATAAATAAATTAATTAAATAAAATAAAATTGATCAGCCCTCCCTGAACTGAAAGACATATTTTTAGAAGAAAATGGAAATGTAGCATTTCTCCATTATATTTAAGTGTTTAAACTTCTTGTTAAAGATGCAGTTTTCAGCCATACCTCAGTCACAGTGTGATGTACATTTTTAAAGTGTGGTCATGTGAACACTTATGTGCAGGCCTATGCAACTGATAGATTTCTAAGACACAAGTTTACTATTTCTTCTGATGACTCAATTTTATGATATTTTCTATTTGTATTTACAAATGCTTTTCTTGTCACATTCAATTGTTTTCATCATTTATTCATTAATGGGTCACTGAGACCTGCAGCTTGGGAAGCATGGATGGGCAAAGTGACATAGACATATGTGAGTAGATTAATTTTAATCCAAAACTCAAGGCAATTGCTTAACATTTGAATCACCTGAGTCATTAGTCTATACTTTTAGCATTGTTGACTAGCACAAACAGAACCTTGACCAGGAGTTCATGCTCCTCAGAATTCTTAATGAGGTTTTAGTTCCTAAAATGCATTAGCATATTAGGGAATTAGATCAAGAGATATTAGAAATCTTGAAATAAATAGTATTCTGAAGTTGAGATGACTTCAAGTATTATAGACATATTCTTTTTCTTAAACAAATAAATTTACAAACCTGGTCAACCAAGAAACTAAAATTTGGTATTATGCATGAGATAAAACAACTAATTCTCCACAGTTTTCTTACTTTTGTTATCCTTGGTGCAAAAGTACCCTGTCTATTCTAACTAAATGTATACCTGAACTTGTCATAGAACAATTTTGAATTTTGCCATGTAGAAAATCTTCTATTCATGGAGGGCTTCACAAAGTAAAATTCAGAACAGATATATTATTGCCTTTGGAGCTGTTTGAGAAGAAATATTTATAGTTGTGAACAATTTTATCATAGACAAGTTCACTTACACAGGCACACTCTAAAAACTGAATAATCATTTTGTCTGTGTCAGCATGAAATATATGTGTTTAATAGGTTTTGATAAATTCTGCAAATTACGGAACCTTCTCAAAGTCATGAAGCACAAATGAAATTATATTTCTTTGAAATTTGTCATGTTTCAATGACCAGTTTCCATTTCTCTCTTAATACTGCCACTTTAGATAAAGCTATATCATCTGTAATAAACATTAGAAACATTAGGATTACCTGAAGACAGAGACATTTCAACCACATTATTTTATTATTATTCTAGAATATATAGAAAATGATTTATAATACCAGCTTCTCAAAGAAACTTGCATCAAAAATATTTTCAGATAAAAGATATTTTGAAGCAACATTGTAATAATATTCATAAGATATAGGCATCATTTTATTTACCTTCAATAATATGCCAACATTATAATATATCAAAGTTTCACATTTCTAATTAATGTTTGATTAACAGATTTTTTTCTTATTTATGCTTAATAGAGTATACAGAATACTAAATAAGTAGTCTACTCTAGACCTAAAGAAATTTATTCTTTCTGATTGTTTTAATGATTTTTTTAGAGTTGAAAGTTCATTGGCCATTAATGATACCATGTTCCATTAAAAACTAATTTTACCACAGTTTACATTATATGCAATTATTTGATGAATGAAAAATATATGAAAAGTGTGTTGGAATCTTAAATTAGTTATGTCTCAACACATCCTGCAGTCAGATAATACTAACCTTGCACTTTTAGTGTGATTAAACTAGTAGGTAACACAAGGCTGATATTCTAATTGCTATAGTGTTTTGTGATTGTCACTCCATCAGTGTTCTTAGTGTTGTCCTTTTAATAGTCATCATTGCTTTTGTCATAATTATTATTTTGTTACAATTACTATTGTCATTATTATTTTACTTTATAAAGCACATACAGAAATAATAAAATGGCATTTATATCTATTAAAGTTATGTTTCATGGATTGGGGAGTGGGTAGCTTAGTGATAGTGCACATACCTAACATATATGAAGTACTTGGTTCAATCCTAGGCATTGAAAAAATAAATATGTTTTAGCTTGGGTCCAACTTTCAATTCTTATAATAATGATAATGATGATGGCCTTTGCCCATTATCCATTATCTCATATGTACTTTTAAATATATGAACATTGTCTTCATTTATTCTTTTTCTGCATAGCTTGGGCCTTGTCAGACACCAAACTGTCCTCCACCAGAAGGTCAGCTCCATGTTGATCAAGGCAGAAAAGGATAAAGCACTGGATGGGATCTGACCACAGGAAATCTCAGAGAGGCAGGAGAAAGGACTATCTCCAAAACCAAGTATTACAACTGTTTTAGCTAAACTGCCAGTGCTGGGCAGGGCAACTTCATGTAGCTTGGAGCTCCTGGACTGAACCAAGCAGCTTCTGGGGTCCAGCTTGGATTGAACAGATATGGTGGCTGTTTTGGGGACACCCAGCAACCAGTCGCTGCCACAGTTGAACACTATGGTGAACAGTACATGCTCAAAAGAAATGGCAGCTTTGAGAGCAGCAACAGGGATGATAAGCAGCAGGGATCAAGATGCAAGCCTGTCTAGGCAGCAGTGATGGCAGCACTCCAGGTGCTCAGAAATGAGCCCTAGCTTCAGGCAGTAGGAGATCTGGCTTGGTGGTGGTAGAGAGGCAAGAGACTGTGACCCAAGCAAGCCTAGCTAGAGAAACATGTCCAGCAAATAGTTCCTCACTGGGGAAAAAACCCTTCTTCTCCTTGCCCAAAACAAACATCCAAGTTTCAGATGATCATGGTGGAGAGAGAAAGTTTATTTTGTGTAAAGGGACATTATAAATCTTAGACATTGTGAATGGGGTGGTGGGAGGTGAATACGTTTGATTTGCTGGAGCTAAAAGTACTAGGGATACTTCATTAGCATGACCCTATCATAAGAAAGGGAATCCAGTACCTAATTATCCCATGGGCAGTAGGGATGGGGGAAAAACACTAGGTAGCGTTAGAGAAGGACAAAAGGTCATTGGCCAAAAGCCAAGGCACCAAGATATCTCATTAGATTAAAGAGGTATTTTCAGGTGATCACTGGGCAGGATTCTTATTGGGAGAAGAGGTTGGGCCTGTAACTTACCTGAGGGCTACATGCCAATCCTCAGATACAGTGTAGGGGTTAAGATTTCCCCAGATCAGGCAGAAGAGAAAACCCCACTGAAAAAAGGTAATTCATCATCTACCACTGAGTTCAAGGATTTTCAGGTAATTCCAGACTTCAACCTTACCAATAAGGTCCAGCATTACTGGAATAGTCCCTTTCTCATCTCTGTGCTCCATTCTAGGTCCTACATAACATTTACTCATAACTTTTTTCAGTGTACTACTCTGTGAGAGGTTCTCAGTTTAAATTAGCAAACCTGAGTTTTTGAGAATTGCTAATCATGCATTCTATAAATCTGGAGGAAAGTACCTACAACTGATACTTGTCTACTGTTTTTCTTATGGTTGCACCAGCACTGTTTGCAGTTGGCAGGAAGACTATAGAGACATACTGCCATTTGCATTTTAACATATATTCTATCAGCATGACTGGCTGTTTGGCATTAACTTTAATCAGTAACTAAGTCAATATTTGCCAAATTTATCTCATATTAAGCTCCCTCTTTCCCTTTCAATTTTATAAGATGCACAGCCTATAGTGAAGCAGTAGAGTTCTGTTCCCTCTTTCTGAGAGAAAAGTGTCCACACACAGAGCTGAAACTTTTCTGTTTGAGGATTTACTTTTCCTGCCTAAATGTAGATATTAATATGTTGACATTTACCTTGTTCAGGATTAAAAACCTCTGCTAGTTTATTGATCAAAATATTTTAGTTTCTAATACATTGTCCCAATTAAAGCTTTTAGAAATATTTTGAGAAGTGGTTGGTCCAAAGCTGAAGTATAAATATGCAGTATGTTTCTCAAATAAAATATTTTTGAACAGCCAAAGTAAGGATTTTAGAATACATATTCATGGATGCAACACACACACACACACACACACACACACACACTTTGTCAGATAATACAACAGTCAACAGGAAGAAAACTTATATCTCAGAGCTGAATTATTTTAATCAACAAAGTAGTAGTTGTTTAATCCTTAAACAAGCTAAATGTCTCTCTCTTTCTACGTATGTGTGTGTGTGTGTGTGTGTGTGTGTGTGTGTGTATGTGTGTGTGTGTTTTGTTTCTAAGTTGTCTTTATGGACAGTATATTAAATATGTAAGTAAATACTATCAAATATATGTGTATAGCTTCTAATTTTTATACATGTAAACATCTGTATCTATGTTAAAGTAGAACATGAGTTCAGATATATATCAGACATAACCTTAATTCACTAACTCCAGCATCTTTATAGATTATTGCCCTTTCATATCTCCAATACACTAGGAGTGATAAAGCTGCCATTCACATTACCATACGTTTACATAATTGTTCAACTCTTGTCAACTTTTATACCAGTATGAGAATCATTAAAAGGCAGAGCTATTCCAAGTTTTCTAAGATATCAATAACTGATCTTTATAGTGGTTGCACAAGCCTACACTCCCACCAGCAATGGAGGAGGGTTCTGCTTTCTCCACACCTTCACCAGCATGTGCTGTCATATGAGCATTTGATCTTAGCCATTCTAACAGATGTGAGATGGAATCTCAGAGTTGTCTTGAGTTGCATTTCTTTGATGATTAAAATTGTTGAGCATTTCTTCAAGTGTCTCTCAGCCATTAGGAATTCCTTCTTTGTGAATTCTCTGTTTCACTCTGTTCCCTGTTTTTTGATTGGATTATTTGGTTTCTTGGCATTTAATTTCTTGAGTTCTTTGTAAATTATGGATATTAGCCCTCTGTCAGATGTGGGGTTGGTGAAGACTTTTTCCCAATCTGTAGGCTGCCATTTTTTTGAAATGACAGTGTATGAGGAGGCTCTTGGCCCTCATATGACTGATGAACTGGGGCAGGGGACTATTATGTAGAGACACTCCACTCCAGAGGAGTGGGATGAAAGGCATAGGGGGTAGAAGGTGGGAGGGCCGGACTGGGAGGGGTGGAAAGAGGACACTATGATGGAGATGTAACCTGAAGTAATAATAAATAAAATAATTATTAACAGTTCTCCTATCAGTAAATATATTATTAGCTAAAGTACTATCCTCTGTGCAATTCATATTGCCATTATATTTCCTCTCATTTTTACTTAGGTCAGCACTTCCTACTCCACAATATTTAGTGATTGTATACATTTTTAATACAGTTAACTTGTTTTATTACAGTCACAATTCCTTCATGTACTCCTAAAGAGTTTTTAAATTATTATGAACATTAAGGTTGCACCCTTGTTCTGTAAGCTAGTGTGGATTTGGAAAAATAGATAGTATCCTAAATCCATCATTAAAGTATACAAATGTCTTTATACCTTTAAAATTATCCAGGGCTGCATCTATTTGAACCAACTCCTCTTCTTGAATAATCTAATATTTTAACCTTAAATATGATGTTAGCTTTAGAGTAAATTTGAAGATTTTCTGCTAAGAATTTCTCTACTTCTGATTTTCTGAGAATATGAATGAATATTAGAATTTGTCAAATAACTTTCACCATCAATCATATGGTCATCTGATATAATCATATGGTCATTTTCTTATTTACATTTATACGAAGAACTGACCAATGACGATATAGCTAAAGTACTTCTCATATAGAAAATTAATATTATATCAATGGAAATTTGATATGTTTTAATGTTATTCCACCCTTACACACCTGGAATATTCTACATTTCCTGAAAATTCTAAATTTTCATCATATAATTTCTGCTTATATTCAGTTGAATTGGATAATCTTTTGTTGATAGTTTTACAAATGACAGTATGTTCCAGCTATTTTAACCCCAAAGCATCAATGTTGATAACATACAAAAAAGATGCTTGGAAGCCAGCCAATGATCCTGAATAAATAATGAAAATATGTCAAATGTTAGCATTGCTGATTAGTTCGTAAGCTAAGAAGAATGTCTGAGGCTCTGTGACTACCTCAGAACTACCTCATTGGCTACCAGAGAAATTTCCTAACTGATTATACATACAAAAAGGAATTACTTTTAAGCTTAAAATACTCTGAATAGCAAAGAAACAACTAACAGAGTGAAGAGATAATCAATAATATGGAAGAAAACTCTTTGCAAGCTATCTATTTTGTGAAGGATTAATATCCAAAATATATTAGAATAAACTAAAACAACTCCATGCTAATAATATCTGCTGATTTTTATAAAAATGTAAATGTCATGTAAACACATATGTTAAAAAATAAATACAAAGGAACTAAATATATCTGAAAAATGTCCAATATTATCATCAAGAGAATGTATACTGAGGCATCACCTCACAACTCTTAGGATGATTATTATAAAAAAGATGACAGTTGTTGGAGAATATGTGGAGGAAAAGAAACATTTATACCATGTAGTTAGGAATGTAATCTTGGATATTCATTTTGGAAAGGGATACACAAATGTCTCAAAAAACTGAAACATATATTTTGAATAGACATCTGTGTTCCCAGGTTCATTATAGCTTCATAAACAAATATTAAGTTCTAAAATCAGCTTTTGAGTGAGCAGAGTAAATGTATCAAAATATTCAACTAAATCCTATTTATTCTTAAATGTAGAAAATTTGTGGTGTCCTATATTTAATCTAGCATCCCTAGATTGTTGTTACATCAAACAGAGTGAACTTGGAGATGTGTATTTTTGTTTTTTTTTTTCTGTTAAGAACTGTTCTATGTATCTTAAAACTCCAATCAAAACCATGGTAAGGATCAGTCTGAAGAAAATACAGACAGCACAACTCCCTGAGACTTTTATGTTCAGGAAAATACCTTGATTCTGTCATCCAAAGGGCTGTTTTTAACTCTGAAGAGATGGTGTTAATATGCCTCCCAGTATGCCTCTACATGGCTCACAATGTTCCCAGCTATGGACCTCAGTGAAATAAATCATAAAATCCTCAGAAATGTACATCGTATTCTTTCCAGTTTTGAAGGACTGTGTTTTTCTCTTCTGGTTGAGTTATTTACATAAGAACCAGCATATCAATGTAAACCACTCAACCAAGACGGGAAAAAAAAGAAACTGTTACATAAGTTTATATGTGGTTAATTTTGATGAGTGATATTTTACTTGCAAGTTTCTTTTTTAATAAAGTTTATAGAAAAGTATTTAAGATATTTTAAAATTTAGAAAAATAGTATGTGCATTATGAGTAGTGTGCCCCAAAGCAAAGAACAAGGTCAAAAAATGTAGATGACAGTCTGAAATTTATTATTAAAATGTGCTTAACCATTATGACCCTCACAAGAACAATCATTGGGGTTTTCACAGAGTTGGCTACCAACAATTGTTCACTCATTCATGGCAGCTGTCTGCCATAACTTTCCTTAATCTCTTAGTGTATTCAGATTTATGTCTAAGACATTACATCTCAGTAGCGAAGTTGTGAACTTATGAGCCTCTGGGAACTGTCTCATTTTATTTGAGTACCTACAAACAGGTAATTTCAGACATTTCTTTTTTCCCTTAGTACCTACTTGATTCCAGGGTAATTATTTACTGGTACACATAATTTTAGTTTTCACAACTTTAAGCCATTGAATATTTAACTCCATTTTATAAAGAATTTAGGTTCAGAATATATGATTTATTTAGCCAATATTCAGTGTCTAATATGATATGGATACATGATTAAAACTATTCAGTCTTAAGCATTGTAATTATGTGCATATCTGCTAATTGCTGGCTTGCTAATTGCTGGCTATATCCTCACATATAGGAAGAAGTGGAGAGTCTGAAAATTAAGTGGCTGATCTGAATTCACACAGCTACTTAGTAACAGTAATAAGACTAATAAATATACTCTCTCTTGGGTTTTTCTTTCATCCAGTAAACGTTCAATTATTCTTCTGTCAGCTTTCTTTTTTTTTATTGCTCACAGCTGATTCTCATTAGCTATCAAATTTAGATATAGTGTTTCTCAAGTCACAGAACCAATCAAGCTGTGGAATGATGGCTTCATCATACAGGTTATGATTCCTCTTACAGTCCTCCATCTAGAAGATGATGATCATCAGAACCTGACCTTGCCTTTTCAAAGAGTTACAGAAACAAATTTCTAAAGGCAAAGAATGCAGGCATAAACCAAATTAAAATTTCTATTCTATCATCTATGAAAAACTTTGGATTTTATGACATTATAGAGGAATTTTAATCCAGCAACATGACTGCTTTGACAAGGGATCACATCCAAAGAGCTTCCAGTTCAATGTGATATTTCTGGAAGGCAGACACAGCCCTTAGACACACCTTTAATACTAAACAATGAAGGAGTAATGGTTAGTTTATAGAAGGAAACAGCTATGTTTAAAAGTTATGTCTAATTGAGGGGCAGATGACAAAGAGACAAATCAGAAAGTTTTAATAGAATGAGTCAGAGATAGGAAATGCCCAACTCTCACAAGAACAGGACAGAAAAGAGAGGCTACTTAAGAGCAGCTGAGAGAGAGAGAGAAAAGATATTATTATTATGTTTTTTTACCAAGAGTCTCTTACCCAGACAGTTTTACAGAGATAGGTTTCAGAGAGAAGGAATTAGACACATAAAAAGAAATAATGAGGCAGAGAATGAAAGGGTCCAGAAGATTAAAAAATATTGACAGAATTAGTTTTAGGACAGGCAAAGCAATGTAGTCAGAAGTCAAGAGAAGTGGGTTTGAATCAATCAGCTTGGAGAGGAGTTTATGCTAGAAAAGCTGAGTTGAAACAGCCAGTAAGATTTCAGAAAGTCCTAGAAAGATTTGGGTATGGCTCTTGTACCATCCCATCATCCGAGGAAACAAAAATTTACATGGTATTCCTCAGAAGTTTATATTTCATTTGTAATCATAATTCTTTGTCACAGAAAAACTGATGAAAATGAGCATCTCTTGAAATCATTCTATATATTATTAACTATTCTACTCAAAGTGGAATTAACACTGTACACATTTTTAAAATGTGGCACAATACAACTAGCTGTTAGCTGTTGATAAAAGCTATTGAAGGGCCAATAATGACCTGATAGCTGAAAGTAAAGGGACTCATTTAAACAAACACAACCTGGTATTTTACAAATGTTTGGCCATAGAATGGGTGCTGCTAGTCATTGCATTCAAAACCTCACAGACTCATCCATCTTGTGCTGGACTTTACTATCTTTAGCATGCCAGGAATTAAGAGCCATATTACATGAAGCTCTGAGTCCAGTGGATTGATAATTAATTCTACACATTTAGTAAAGCAGATGCTTCTGATAAGAATAGACAAGTTCAACAGAAGTGCTCTAGGGGATTTACAGGTCAGTCAATATGCCATCTTACTATAGAGTGTCAAAACCCAAAGAGTCGGCAGGGTGGCTTTAAAAGATATCAGATCTCACATTTGCTGTGCTCTAAGAAATAATGGTACATGTCACAGCCACCCAAATGTATATGGTTTCAGCAAAGTATATCATAATTCATAGCTCAGCCATATCTTATTATGAGATGAAAGTAGTAAATTTAATGTTTCGCATTAATGATTTTTTTTTCTAACAAGAAGATCTGGAGAAAATAAGCACCATGAAATAAACATTTCCTCTACTTCCTTAAGTCACTTACCAGATTATAGAAATATTAAAATATATTTGTATTTAGTATTTAGAAAGTATCAGATTAGATAAGTCCTAACAAAGGCTTGCCTTTTTCATACATAACCCATTTTAAATTAATTTTTAAATTAAAATTTCATTAAGAGTACAATAAAAGTCTAAGTTAATGTATTAAGAATAAAATATGAAATAAAAAATGAATGTTTCAGTTTTTGACTTTAGAGGTCCAATTGAAAGATATAAATTTTAACATGTGCTTCTGGCTGGAAAAAGTGATTATACAGGCAAACCAAGATCCCATACTACCTTATATAAGCACCAACTCAAATGATAATGAACTTAATTGTAAATTATGAAACTATAAAACTTTTAGGAAAAACATACATGAGAGCATCTTTGATAGCACTACATAGGTAAGTACTTCTCTTTCTCTCTCGCTGTCCCTCTGTCTCTCTCTCACTCTCAAATTTAACAGAAAAACATAAAAACAAATTAAGCTGGATCTTATTAAAATGATATACTTTTCTCTATGAGAAAGCTTTCTATAAGTAAAATTGCCATAAGATGCAATTCATATATCTCATAAAGTAATTATGAATGAAAATATCGTGTACATGAAATACACTATATAATCAACATATAAACAATTGTTTAGTGAATAGATATCTTACAAATATTTCAGTGAAGATGTTATGTAAAAATCAAATAGAGAAATAAAATCCATTTAATGTAATATTTCATTAGAAAAAAATGCAAGTTAGAGCCATGATGACATAATACTGTAAGCTTATCAGAAAGTTATTACTGTTAATAATAATTAATAATAATAATTTAATAATAATAATAACACTAACTACTAGTTAGGTCAAATCATGTGTTATTAGAGAGAATGTGAAATAGAGCAGCCATTCCAGAAAGTTTTTCAACAAGTTTCTCAGAAAACTAAGGAGATAGCTAGCATAAAGCTCAACAATCGTACTGCAGTACATTGTCCTAGATAAGGCAAAACTTAAACTCACATGAAATTCCACACAAGTTTGTGTTCATAATAGCTAAACCTGAAACTAAAATAGGTATCTTTCATTGAGTGAGTCGCTAAACCAACTTTGGTAAATCCATACCATGGAATGCCATTTAGCTACCAAAGAAACCCAAAAAACCAACCAACCAACCAACCAACCAAACAAACAAACAAAAATACTGCTCGTGTTGATGTAAAAAGAGCCTTAACAGATTTCCAGGCATTTGTAAAATTTGTGGAAGAATTATTATAATACATTTATAGGAAATGTGTGTTGTTAGTTGGAAAAATTTGTGGACATCCACAGGCAAAGAAAGATCCACATCCCAACTTTTATGCAAATCATCCCATACAAATTATTATACTCAATATGATCCCAGTTGTATAAAATTAATGGAATGGCAACATTATAAAATATATTACAAGAATTCTGGTGGCTAGAGCTTAAGGTTAGCCAAGAGAACAGCTAATCAGCTATAGTTGTAACAAGTAACTATATATCCTTGACATGATTAAAACATTTTTATCGTGCATTATTTTTTTATGTGTACTGGGGTGATGGTCACACAAGTGTACACATGTGCCAAAAATGCATAAAACCACATGAACACACAAATATTCAATTAACTATCTAGGAATCTAATGAAATTCAGATCTGATCCATAGTATCCATCCTACTGTTGTTCTGGTTGTGATATTGTAATTGAGGATACTATCATTATGTAAAGTGGGATGAAGCATATGCTATTTCTTAAACCTCCACTGAAACTACATTTCCTCAAAATAAGATATTTACTTGATAAAAATCCTCATTTTTGGATTCTGAAATCAATGGTGCCTAGAATAGAATACCAAGGTATTCATGACTGTAATTGTAGAGATTGTAAGAAATAATGCATTGTTTCTTCTGAAGATAAAATGAATTTCTGTGAAAACCTGAGAAGTAAGTACCCCCCAAAACTCATTAGTTCAATTGCCTCAAAACTATCTGTATAATCTTCCTCGCATATATAAAGTGACCTTTCCTTTGTAAAAGAAAAGTAAAACCCTTTCCTTTAAAGGAAAATTGTAAAATCTTACTGTGTTGTAAAATCCTACTTGTTCCGACTAGACCAGTTGCTTTGTGGTTGTCTATAAGGGTTAAGAGAATGGCAAACTCCAATCTCATACTGCAAGTTACACTTGCTTTAGTTCTCTATCGGTGTCCAACAAACTAACTCAAAATTTAAGAGCTTTGGAAAATATGTTTTATCTATAAACTCTGCAAAGTAAAAAACTTGGTACACCCTTGTGGAATTCTCTGCTTTGAGGTCTCCTACAAGACTACAATCAAAGTGTCAGGGAGTACAATCTCTAAGCTCAATTGTGGAAAATTCGCTTCTACCCTCACTTCTATGGTTTCATGAAAAGTCTGGTTCCAGACTCTTTGACTGACAACCTATGTTGCTCCTCATTGGTTACTGGCAAGAAGCCATCTGTAATTTGTTCCTTGCCACACAGTCATTTGTAATACACTAAAAAGACTGAGAAGAGGGAAAGCAATCAAAAGTAATACTTGTGTGTAATGTGGGCAGTAATGTGTTTTCCTTCAATGATGCTGTATTTTTGTTGTTGTTAAAAGCAAGTTATTCAAAGGGAAGCTATTACACAAAATCCTAATTAGCAAGAGACAGGCATCTCTTTGGGCCAGGGTAAATCCAGTTTATCACCCTGGTCTCTGCTTGTTACTCAATGTGTATCTGATCTGATGTGGTCACAAAGCTGGAGTTTTGTCATCTGGGAGGGCACAATGCAGCCATAGCTAACTGGAAAGAATCTTGGAAGTTGTCAGGGTAGAGAGCCTGAGAGGGGTTTATTTCATTGATAAGCAAGCTCTCAGTGGGTTTGGTTGCAATACCAGATTATATTGAGTCAGGTTGCTTTGGAGTGAGTATAAGAAAAGTCAATAAAGTATTATTACTTCAAAATAGATTAAAAAATAAGATTTATTGAAAACCATTTTTGGAATTAAGACACTGTTCATTTTGCTCATAAAAGAAGGTTTTGGAATCTTAAATGATGACATCATGAAATTTATGTTTAAATAGTAGAATCCAAGGCCAGGAATATGACAAAAAGTTTGTTTTCCTGACCATTATGTTTGTTTGCCTTGCAGCTTGTGTGCATAAGTGTGTGTGTGCATGTGTGTGTGTGTGTGTGTGTGTGCATGTGTGTGTGTGCGTGTGTGTGTGTGCGTGTGTGTGTGTGTGTGTGTGTGTGTGTGTGTGTGTGTGTGTGTGTGTGCAGGTGTGTATGTGCATGCACATTGGTGAGAATGCATGTGGAGGACCAAGGTTGATATTTGGAATCATCTTTTATGGTTCCTCAGTCATCATCCATCATTATTCCACCGTATTCAATGAGATAGGGTCCCTCAGTCAAACCTAGAGCTCACCTGTATAATTCATCTCACTTACCAGCTTGCTCTGGAGAAGCCATTAATCACCTTCTGAAGCTGACATTTCGCTCAGTCAACCACGTCTACCTGGTACGTATATGAATTTGGGGACCTGAACTCCAGCCCTCGGGTTTGAGCTGAAGGCATGTTAACCACCTAACCGTCTCCCCGGCTTCTCACTGTTCCATTTTGTTTTGTATTGTATCAGATTGGTTTGGAGTCAGACATTCCCCAAGAGGCAAATACGCCAAATTACTGTTTTGGCTCCTCTCTTACAGAGCCTCTTCAAAAATTCAGTGTTGCTCCTTTACAGTCTGCTGTCCCCGGCTGGCCATAACTGTAATTGCAGCCAAACCTACAGCCACAGAGGAAATCTCCAGGAGAGGCAGGAGTCTAAAATAAAATAAAGGACTGGCTAACAACTCTAAAAATAAAGCATTTACAGATGAAGGTCACAGGCAAAAAAGAGACAGAGTAGAAAATAAGGAGAGAATGAGGGAATGAGGGTAGAATAAACAGAAATGAAATTTTGTACTTAAGAGTCAATGATGTTATAGATAAATAAGTGCTTGTGCATTCCCAGGCCTACCTAAGAGAAAATCCATCCAGAAGTGATGGGGGTACTTTAGCAGGATGACAGAGATTCTTACAGGAATTGTATACATGAAATGAACTTTTCTCTTCTAGTTTTATAGCATATAAAATAAAAAGCAATGTATCCTCTAATCAATGAAAACTGATCATTTCTCTTATAAGAACACAGCCAATACAACTCAATTAACAACTCAACATAACAGCTGTAATGCAAACAAACCAATAAGATGAACTTTAATTTTATTTAGATGAGAGATCTATAATGCAATACTTTTAATATTACCATTTAACAGACAAGGATATTGAAGTCTAGAGAAATTCAGACTCACTCTTAGGAATACATACTTAAAACATGGCCGATCCACAGCCCTTTGCATCCCATACCTTGCACTATTTCCTTCATGCCTCGACTACTTTTTGTACCTACCTTTCCATCTTAGTCTATTCTAACTTACTTGTTATTGTACTAGGTGATCTACTAGATTTCTATGATTTTTCTGGGCTTCAGCTCCTACTCTTATGTACTTGTCTTTAACTACAGATGAGGAGGAGGAATTGCATGTACATGGGCTATATATTAGATTTTTGAAGCCATTCTGAACAGTTATCACACTGACAGAAGCAGCACAGGACAGTGGAAGGCAGGACTTAGGGTGCTTCCTCGTTGTTTTTCCTGTCTGTCTGCAGTTCATTGTGTTCTTGAAAGTGTTGCTTTTGCAGTACCTAATGAATGATACATCAAGGCCTGCCATGAAACTGTAGGGAGAAACTTTATGGTATGACTCATGAGCTGTGCTGAATTACAGATCTTTTCTCATTAGTCTGATTAAAAACCTAAGCTCATTATGGCTCAGGAAGTGATTTGGTTTCAATGTCTTTTGGTTATGTTCCTTTTCTTATTTTCCAGGAGTACATATTTTGGCTAAGAAATCATTTTCTATTTTAAATGGTTCTAAATTTCACTTCTTAAATGTGTGTTCATTATCATATCATTCAAACCTGTAAATGTTCTTTTTTGTACTTTTAAGAACTATTTAAACAACAACAACAACAACATGACTTTGGTATTTTCTTTGGTGGTATTTTGTTTCACAGATGAGAATCTTCCAGACAGTTTTTTGGCATGTTTTTGACTTTTAGGGGAAAAAAAAAGAAGACTCCTTAATTGTCAAAAGAGGATGTTGACTTTGAAACTAGACTTAAGACAGAGCTATAATATCAACTAGATCAGGTCATTTAAGATATACAATTCTAAATCTTTGAATGAAATAATTAACAGTGATAGCAGCATTTCTAACAATGAAGATTGAATAAGCTAATATAATTAAAATATGTGCAAGACTAGAAGCCCAAATGTTGGTATCTCTTACATTTCGGCCAAAAAAAAAAAAAAGCATTCTTTAATTAAAGAGGTTAGTGAAGTGATTAGAAAATGTTCTATCTCTGTTAAGAGGACTTAAAGACATGTTGGGATGACTCTTGGGATAAATGCATAATTCTAAATATGTACTAAGAGTTGACCAAAGCTCCAGAGATTTTCCTAAATTTATCCAGCACAAACCTAGCAAGTGAAACTTAGTATACACATGAAGCATTTAGCAAAGTGTTTAGCTTATTAGTCTCAGTATTTTCTGCATTACATCTCAGTGAAGGGATTCTCAGAGAAAGCCATCTATTCTTTAGTCATAGGTGGAATCAGCCTGGTGACAGTCAGTCTCCTATATCTGGAAAGTTGGGTGTATCTGATTAATAAGCTGAATTTCATAAGGCATCTGCCATATAAGCATGTCCTTGGCTAACGGTGAACATGTGGTATGTAATAAATAGTGGGATAGTCCTTCAAGGATACATTTGTGACTATTTGTAGAATGTCTTTTGAATATCAAAAATGGAGGGACATGTTAGTTACCTGGGCTACTATGAAGAATGAAGTTGTGTGACTTAAAGGTTGTAAGATAGCCTCTCCCAGAATACTAGCCACAGGGTCCTGTGACACTGCTGCTTGTGACTATGGGCTAATAAATTATTCATTTTCCACAAATGTTCAAAAGATTTTGTTTTTTAATTTGTTGGGATGTTATATATGGAAACAGTCAAAAGTATGAGATCTGAGGTTGTCATGGCCATTGAATTACTGAAAGAGCAGCTTGCACTATTATTTTAGGGTTGATGAAGAGAATATAGGTCTGAGGTACAATAAATCATGTTTACAGACACTGTTAGTAAGGAAATATAGTGCTTCTAATTTTGGCACTAGAATTTATTGATTTTTTCACTTAGTTTTATTGTGTAATTTCACTTTGATAGTCATTCTATCATCTCACATCCCAGTTGACTACAAAGAGAGAACTTAGGAGTTCAGGGAGCTTTGTGGGCTCTATAGACTTTTTCTACCTGTTGTTTCTACAATCTTAATATTTTGACTTCACATCAAAGCATCTTTTCAACAGCAAGACACTAGACATCTTCCATTTGCTGTTGGCACAATATCTAACATTGGATAATCCATAAGGAAGTTTGTTTGAACTTTATTTGGACATATACTTCTAGGACTAGAAAGTCCAAGACCTGGTGAGAACCATGAGCTTCAACTGAGAAGAGAAATGGAAGGGGAAATAGCCTAGGTGTGAACTAAAATGCAAGGAATGACCTTGTTGAAATGCTGCTTGATTAATTAATTTTATTAACTAATGAATTAATTAGTCATTCGATTAACTAATCCAATTTATCATTGGACTAATTTATGAGATTAATTCAATCCCACACAGTGAGAATTAAGCTCTGTAAAATAGGATGAATTAATTCATAAAGGAAGGACACATACAGACTTCAATAGTACCCATGCTCCAACACTGACAGAACTGAGACCACCAAGACACAAATTTCTGGACACACTCAAAATATTATATTTTCTTTTTCTTGAAAACATTATTGATTGGTTTTCTTTCAGTGTATTATATATATATATAATATATATATATATTGCTTCATTTTGTGTGTCATTGGTATGAAGCAGAAGTCTCCTAAACTCAAGGAAGAAAGAAATTTAGAGCACGGTAAAGATTACTGAATTTCTCTGTCATAACCAGTTTGAATTTTCAGAGCATTCATGAGAGGCAACAGGCGAAGAAGTGTAGGGCCTACAGTTGAAAATAGTTTCTTAGAAACCATCCACATACATTTCTAGTATTTTCATGTCATAGGTGTTTGGTTAATCCTCCCTATCTCTCTGATTTTATAACCCTTAAGATTCACACGGATTTAATGCACTCTAATATATATACATATATATATTGATTCAATATATATATTGAAATTAGGGTTTTGTCAACTGCTACCTCAGAGTTTTGAGTCTTATGCCTTTAAAATTCCACTCATTTACTAGAAAAATCTACTGTTAACTTAAAAAAAAAAATAGGTATACTTTTTCCATGAAAGTTATTTTGTAAAATAGAAAACAAAACAAAACAAAAAAATCCAAAAATTAAAAGAAATGGAAAGGTTTAGTGAAATATGTAGGATTATATCCAGGTTACTATAAGACTTCATAATAAAAGTAATTATCTTAGTGTGAGGACACTACTCTACTGTTACTGAAAGTTGAAAATGGACAACATTTACAACACCAAATTAAAAGTAATCCATTACCATTTTTAAAAAAACATTATTTTGATTATCAAATAACATTGACAGAAATGTATGTAAAAACTGAAAAAATGCACAAAACAAGGCTTGAAGAGATACACATTATTGACAGTTTGAACTAAGCAGGGTGTGCATTAACAAGAGACAGGAAAACAAATGGTAGCACATTTGTTCAATAGCATTCTAGACTCATGTCAAAATATGAAATTGATTTATATGTAGTTACAAAAACGATTCTGTATCACATTAAATAGGGAAAGGGATGCCTACATAGTATGTTCTCAATCATCTAAAAGCTACGTATATGTGTACTACAGAGAAAATAAGTATGGAAATAAAACATTTATAAATGGAAATTGTTGGTGTTTTGTAAGCAAAGAGAGTGAATTTTGTAAGAATTGTATTCTCTATATTATTTTGGGAAAGTAAAAACTGTAATAATGAGTATAATGTCAATTAATTGCAATGAGTAATTGAACATTGACTTAGGGAGAACACATTTAAAAATCACAGTGAGACACCATCATTAGGATAGTCGGCATGAACTTCCTTAATTAATATATAGCATGGCAAGTTACACATTAGGCATTGAGACAGTAGTCAATGACACATTACTTTTCAAATACACCTCAACTCAATTAACTGTGGTAGAAGAGGTAGATATTGATCAAATAGTTATACGAATAAATGTGAACTGTAACTTACAAAGCAGAGACCTTTAGTGATATTAGATGATATTTTAGATGATAATGACTTAATCTTTTTCTCAAGAATGAAATTTTTATATGAATTATAAAAGTTAGATAATAATAAAGTGGGTTAAAATGGAGGAAACAAATGTGAAGATCTGTGGCAAGAGAAAGACACCTTTATATATTAAAATGGTTAAGAGATTATCAGTGTTATTAGATCATAAAGAATAAATGGATAGTCTATAATGACAACTAGGGCTGGTTGGTACCAAACACGTGGCCTTTAGCTTATTTTTGAGGTTCTGAAAACAAAGAAAAGCCTTCTATTTCAGAAAATATAGCAGAAAAATGATGCATCACATTAAATGTATGGAATATCATTCTGGTTCCGTGTAGAGTATGATGTTAAACTCATGAGAATTCACAGAAACCACTCAGGAAAACATCAAAATGTTCCTTTTGTTACTTTACTTGTCATTGCAACAGTCTTTTCTTTCTTACATGTTTCTGTGCTTGGGTTATTCCTCACATAATGGTGGCACTCTTTGTGGTCATTTTTTTTTCTTAACATGTTCAAACTTAATGCTAAAAATCCCTAGGATTAGCTCCAAGAAGCCCCCTGTTTACATTTTCAGAAATGTATGGAGTTTACATAATTATAATTAGTGCTACATAGAAAACAAATATTCATTTGGAAATTGTCATGGCAGGGATGTCCATTCAGACATCTGTCATTACAATAACATGTTTCTGAATGTTCCCAATTTAAATAAGGAGGATAAAAGTAGACCAACAGATGGCCCCAAATCAAAAGGAAGATTTTTTTTAATTTATTTATTTATTCAAGTTACATCTCAATAGCAGGTTCCTCCTTCCTCCCCACCCAGTCCCACAATCCCACCCTTTTTTCTCATTCCAGCCTCTCCTTCTCCTCAGATGAGAGAAGCCTCTCACATATCAAACCTCCTCAGTTCATCAGTCATATAAAGGTCAAGAGCTTCCTCTTACACTAGAGCCTGACATGCCAGTTCTGCTAGAGTAAGATGTTCCACCAGCAGGCAACAGAGTTTATGTCAGAAGCAGCCCCCACTTGTTAAGTGATCTGCATGAAGACCAAGTTACCTATCATCTATTTATGTGTAGGGGGCCTAGGTTGAGTTTATATGTTTTTGGTTAGTGTTTCAGTCTCTGTAGGCCTCTATGGGCATAGGCTGTTTGGTTCTGTTGAGTTATTATCCCCTCTGGATATCTCTATTCCTCCTTCATCTCTTATGCACAACTCCCAGAGCTCTACCAAATGATTGGCTGTGTGTCTCATTATCTGTTTCCATCTGCTGCTGGGTAGAGTTTCTTCTAGGATAGATGTGCTAGGTTCCTGTCTCTTTGGGTTGTAGGCTAGTTATCCTGTACTCTATGGCTAACATCCAGTTATAAGTGAGTACATACCATGAGTATCTTTCTGGGTCTGGGTTAACTCACTCAGGATGAGTTCCTCTAGTTCCATCTATTTGGTTGCAAATTGCATGATTTCTTTGTTTCTCATAGCTGAGTAGTATTCCATTGTGTAACTATACCACAGCTTTTTCTTTTTTTTTTCTTTTTAATCCATTCTTTGATTGAAGGACATTTGGGTTGTTGTCATTTTCTGGCTATTATGTATGAAGGTGCTATGAACATAGTTGAGCCAATGTCCTTTAGGTTTATGGAGATTTTTTTTTTTTTATATATGCCCAGGAGTGGTATAGTTGGGTATTGAGGTAGAGTTATTTCCAATTATATAAGATATTTCCAGATTGGTTTTTAAAATAGTAGTGCAAGTTTACACTCCCACCAGCACTGGAGGAGTGCTCCCCTCTCTCCACATCTTCACCAGCATGTACTATCACTTGTGTTTTTGATCTTAGATTCTGACAGGTGTGAGGCAGAATCTCAGAGTCATTTTGATTTGAATTTTACTATGATTAAATATGTTGTGCATATCTTCAGGTGTCTCTTGGCCATTAGAGATTCCTACTTTGTGAACTCTAGGTTGAGCTCTGTACCTCATTTTTTATTAGATTATTTGGTTTGTTGGTGTTTAATTCCTTGAGTTTTAAATATATTTTGCATGTTAGCCCTCTGTTGGGGTTGGTGAAAAATTTTCACAATCTGTAGGCTGCCATTTTGTTCCAATGACAGTGTCCTTTGCCTTGCAGAAGATTTTCAGTTTCATAAGGTGCCATTTATTGATATTTGTTCTTAGAGACTGAGCTATCTGTATTCTGTTCAGGAAGTTGTCATCTGTGCCAATGAGTTCGAGACTTTTCTTCTCTTTCTCTTCTATTTAGATTTAGATTAGTGTATCCAGCTTTATGTTGAGGTTTCTGATCCATTTCAACTTCAGTTTTGTGCAAGGTGGTACATATGGATCTATTTGCCTTCTTGTACATGTTGACATCCAGTTAGGACAGCACCATTTTTTAAAGGTGCTTTCCTTTTTCCATTGTATGGTTTTGGATTCTTTGTGAAATATCAAGTAACTTTAGTTATGTGAGTATATTTCTGGGTCTTTGATTTGATACCATTAATAAACTGGTCTGTTTCTATGCCAGTACTATGCTGTTTCTATTACTATTGTTCTGTAGTATAGCTTGAAAACAGGAATGGTGCTACCACATGTTCTTTTATTGTACAGAATTGTTTTTAGCTATTATGGGATTTTAGCTTTTCCATATGAAGTTGGGAATTGCTCTTTCAAGGTCTTTAAAGAATTGTGTTGGTATTTCTTGATAGGAATTACATTGAATCTGTGTAAGATCATTGAATCTTTTGGTAAGATGGCTATTTTTATTATGTTGATCCTACCTATCTATGAACATGGAAGATCTTTCCATTTTCTGATATCTTCTTCATTTTCTTTCTTCAGGGACTTGAAGTTCTTGTCATACAGATCTTTCACTTACTTGGTGAGAGTTACCCCCAGGTATTTTATATTATTTGTGGCTATTGTGAAGGGAGTTGTTTTCCTAATTTCTTTCTTGGCTCATTTATCTTTTGTGCAAAGAAGGGCTACTGATTTTTTAGAATTAATTAATTAATACAGCCACATTGCTATAGGTGTTTATCAGCTGTAGGATTTATCTGGTGGAATTTTTGGGTCACTTACATATATTATCATATCATCTGTGAATAGGGATACTTTGACTTCTTTCCAATTTGATCCCCTTGATCTCCTTTAGTTGTGTTATTGCTTTCATTACAACCTCAAGTACTATGCTGAAGAGATATGGAGAGCGGTCAGCCTTGCCTTGTTCTTGATTTTAGTGGAAATGCTTAAGTTTCTCTACCTTTAATTTCATATTGGCTACCAGCTTGCTGTATATTGTCTTTATTATATTTAGGTATGGTCCTTGTATGTCTGATCTGTCCAAGACCTTTAGAATGAAGGGGTGATGGATTTTGTTGAATGCTTTTTCCTCATCTAATGAGATTATCTTATCGCATGTTTTTTTTTCTTTCTTTCAGCTTGTTTATAATGTGGATTACGTTGATAGATTTTCATATGTTGAACCACCCCTGCACCTCTGGGATGAATCCTAATTTATCATAGTGTGTGATACTTTTGATGTGTTCTTGGATTCGGTTTGCCAGTATTTTATTGAGTGTTTTTACATTGATGTTCCTAAGTGAAATTGGTCTGAAATTTTCTTTGTTGGGTCTTTGTGTGGCTTAGATATCAGGGTAACTGTAACTTCACAGAATGAGTTGGAAGTGTTCCTTCTGTTTCTATTTTCTGGAAGAGTTTGAGTTTTGGTATCAGCTCTTCTTTGAAGGTCTGGAAGAATTCTGTGCTGAAACCATCTGGCCCTGGGCTTTTATTGGTTGGGAAACTTTTAATGGGTGCTTCTATTTCCTTAGGGGTTATAGCACTGTTTAATTTGTTTACCTGATCGTGATTTAACTTTAGTATGTGGAATCTATCAGGAAAATAGTCCATTTCACTTAGATTTTCCAATTTTGTGGGGTACAGGGTTTTGAATAAGGACCTAATGATTCTTTGGATTTCCTCAGTGTCTGTTGTTATTTCCCTGTTTTCATTTCTGATTTTGTTGATTTGAGTATTCACCCTCTGACTTTAGTTAGTTTTGCTAAGAGTTTGTATATTTAGTTTTTTTTTTTTCAAAGAACCAGAGCCAGATCTTGGTTTTGTCAATTCTTAGTATTGTTCTATTTGGCTCTATGTTATTGATTTCAACCTTGAGTTTGATGATTTCCTGCTGTGTGCTCCTCTTAGAAGTGCTTGCTTCTATTTTTTTTCTAGAGCTTTCAGTTGTGTTGTTAAGATGCTAGTATGAACTGTCTCCTATTTCTTTTTGAAGGTCCTTAGTGCTATAAACATTCTACTTAGCCCTGTTTTCACTGTGCCACATAAATTTCACTTTGTTGTGCCTTCATTTTCACTGAATTTTAGGAAGTTCTGATTTCTTTCTTTATTTTTTTGCCTGACCCAGGGATTATTGAGTAGAGAGTTGGTCAGTTTCCATGAATGTGTATGCTTTTTTGTTATTTCTGTTGTTGTTAAAGACCAACTTTAATCCATGGTGATCCAATACTATACAAGGTGTTATTTCAACTTTATTGTATCAATTGAGGCTTGCTTTGCTTCTTGTACCCATTTGCTTGGAAAACCTTTTTCTAGGACTTTACTCTGAGGTAAAGTCAATATTTGTTTGTGAGATGTGTTTCTTGTATGCAGCAAAATGATGGGTCTTGTTTGTGAATCCATTCTGTAAGGCTGTGTCTTTTTATTGGTGAGTTGAGTCTATTGATGTTGAGAGATATTAATGATCATTGATTGTTATTTCCTGTTATTTTGATGTAGATATTGATAGTGTGTATGTTTCTTTTCTTTTGGTTTTGCTGAAATGGTGGTTTCCTGTGTGTTCTTAGATGTAGTTATCTTATCTGGGTTGGAGTTTTCCTTCTAGGATCTTCTGTAGTGCTGGATTTGTGGATAGATATTATTTAAATTTGGATTTGTCATGGAATATCTTGTTCTCTCCATCTATGGTGATTGAAAGTTTTACTGAGTATAGTACTATAGGAGTTATTTTTGGTCTTTTAGAGCCTGCAAGACATCTTCCCAGGCCTTTCTGGCTTTCAGAGTTTCTGGCGAAAAGTCAAGTTTCTGATGTGTCTGACTTTATATGTTACTTGGCCTTTTTCTCCTGCAGCTTTTAATATACTTTCTTTTTTTCTGTGCTTTTAGTGTTTTGATTATTATGTGGTAGGAGGAATTTCCTTTCTGTTTTAATCTGTTTGGTGTTCTATAAGCCTCCTGAACATTTATAGGCACTTCTTTCTTTAGGTTTGGGAAATTTTCTTCTACAATTTTGTTGAAAAAGTTTCCTGGTCTTTGAAGTCAGGAGTCTTCTTTTTCTCTCATTCCTACTATCCTTAGGTATCATCTTTTGAGTCCTGACTTCTTGGATGGTTTGGGTGAGTAAATTTTTAGTTTTCTCATTTTTTTTGACTGTCGTATCTATTTCTTCAATTGAACCTTCCATGTCTGAGATTCTCTCTTATATCCTTGTATTCTATTGGCTATGTGTTTGTAGTTCCTGTTCTCTTTCCTAGGTTTTCAACCTCCAGGATCATCTCTGCTTGTGTTTTCTTTGTTGCTTCCATTTCTAATTTCAGGTCTTCAGCCATTTTATTTATTTCCTTCTCCATCTTCATTATCATTGCCTGTATTTCTTTAATATCTTTATATCTTTTCTTCTGTTTGTGTTTTTTTTTTGATTTCTCTAATGGATTTCTCCATTACGTTTCTCTGTTGGAATTTGATTTCCTTAAATTCTTTAAAAGATTTATTTTCTTCTTTTAAGGTCTCTATCATTTTCATAAGTATGTATTTGTTGCCATCATTTTCTTCTGTTTCATCTGTACTAGGATGGTCAGGGTTTGCTGTACTATGATATCTGGGCTCGGTTGGTGTCATATTTTCCTAGTTTTTGTCAATTTTTTTTTCTTTGCTGGCCTTTAGCCATCTGGGTATTTGTCATTGGGCGATTATTCCTGGTACCCACTAGACTTGGGGCCAAGGAAAGGGGTAGGCCATATGATCTTGGTGACTCAAAGTCCTCCACAAGATGATAGATGGATGAGCCTTTGTGTTGGAGGCTGGGTCTCAGTGGGTTACCCACAGCTCACTTCTTTCTGTGTCCCAAATGGGATCTCAGATAGGGTACTAGGTGGGGTGTGTTTCTCTAATCTTCAGGATCATGAGATCTGGGTAGTCTTCCTAGTGAGGCATGGAGGGCCACAGACTAAAGGCTAGAGGTAGCATGACATCACTTCTGTATCCACAGACCTAATCAACTGTTCCTATGTCTTTGGTGTCTGATGTGTGGGTGAGGTCTGCCCCTGTGGTTGCCCTGGAATGACAGATGCAACTTGAGCTTCTCAGCCAGAAACACTACAGCCCAGGGCAGCCTGTGTTACTCAGCCAGCCATGTATTGGCCCTGGATTGCTCCATCATGTCAGTGCCTGACCTCTCATTGCTGTAGCCTGGGAGTCGGGGACAATGCCTGGCACATTCACAGGGGGGAACCGAGATGGAGTCTTCTGTGTCCCCCTGTCAACAGTGCTGTGACTCAGGATAGCTGTGCTGCAATTTATCTCAACTTCCTGCATTAGGTACTGCTGTCAATGGTGGCTACCATATTGAAATCCCTAGAAAGTATATCCCACTGATCTTACCACTCCTGTGGACCTGCTGCTCTTCTTGTGGGGGAAGCAATGACTGCATGAAAGATGGGGACTCAGGAAGCCAGGTTGGGCCTTTGTCAGGAGGATGAGACTGTGACCTGGGGACCTGTTTCGCTCAGACCCAAGAGGTCATCCCAAAATGGAGAACTGGACTCATGTTCCTGTGGCTGGCTGTTCCTGGTGCCTAGGTACCTAAATGCCCAGCACAGGAACTTGGCCCACCCCAGGTATCTGCATGTGACACAAGACAATGATTACTTCTCTCAGATAACTGCACAGCATCAGTAAAGCTCCACAGTGGCTTAGCTGGTTTTCCCATCAATCAGACCATGTCAGCACTGGTCACCACCATCTTGGAATTCCCAAAAAGAAGATTTTTGTTCCTTTGTTTTGTTATTCTTGAAAAGGCCACTTTCACCTATCATTACATTGTATCTTCATGGAAGCTGTATTCCTTTAAGGAAGAATACCTTCATTCATTACATTTTTTTGTCTAAATCTTTTATCTTTAAGCTTCTTTCTAGTTGATTTTCCTCATACATGTTATTCTACTTGACAAGAAAATGATGCATCATCTGACAGGAGTCATTCTGACAATATTTATATTTATATGTATACTTAGCAAACACATCTAGTCTCTTGAGGTTTTAATACCATAGTGAATCCTTTTGACTTCAAAAGACAGAATACTTTGGAATAGAAATGCCATAATCAAAAGCCAGACACTGGAGCTTGAGAAATTTCAATATTTTTTCCATAAACTCTTCCTGAATTCAACACTCATTCCTTTATTTCTCCCCATTAATTTATTTATTTAATCACCTTACAGCTTGATCACAGACATTTCCCTTCTCTCCTCCCAGTCCTACTCTCACATTCCCCTCTCCCCATACCCATCCCCCTTCTCAGAGAAGGGGGAGGTATCACTTTGTTACCAACCCACCCTGGGACATAAAGTAGCAGCAGACCTAAGCACTTCCTCTCCCTATGAGGCCAGATAAGGCAGACCAGCTTTGACAATGTGAAAGGGATTCAAAGGCAGACAACTGAGTCAGTGACAGATTCCACTCCAATTGTTAAGGAACTCACATGATGAACAATATGCACATCTGGTGCACATAAGTGGAGGGCCTGGGTCCAGCCCATGTATGCTCTTTGGTTGGTTTTGTTCAGTCTATGTTAGCCCCTACAGGCTTAGGTTAGTTTCCCCTATAGGTCATCATTGAACCCTCCAGCTCCCTCTATCCTTCCTCCCACTCTTCCACAGATTCACCAAGCTCTGCCTAGTGTTTGGCTGTGGTTCTCTGCATCTGTTTCCATCAGTTGCTGGATGAAGCCTCTCAGAGGACAATTACACTAGGGTCCTGCCATATGTGTCTTTCTGTCTCTGAATTACCTCACTCAGGATAATATTTTCTAATTCCATCCATTTTTCCAAAAGTTTCAAGGTTCTCTTTTTTAAATAGCTGTATACTATTCCATTGTGTAAATGTACCACATTTTATTTATCCATTCTTTGGTTGAGTAACATCTAGATAGTTTCTAATTCCTGGCTGTTATGAATAAAGTTGTTATGAACATATTGGGCAGCTCTCCTCATAATATGATGGGGTTTTAGATCTTAGCCATTTCCATAGCCTAAACTATGTCCAAATCAGTTTATCTTTTTTATAATATGTTGATCATCAGAGAAGTAGACTATCAGTGTTTATGTGAAGAGTAATACTTACAATCCCTAATATCCAAAGTTTGATTATTAACTTTTATTATGAATTTGAGCAGACTTGGAATCACCTAAGAGGTACATCTCTGCATGTATTTAGCACAGAGAACAACTGAGTATAGAAGAGCAATACTTCCATATGGTTTGCATGATTCTGTAAGCTAGGGTCTCATTCTGAATAAAAAGGGAAAAAATAAAGCCAGCTGAGCACCAGCATCCATTGCTCTAGCAATTATTTTAATATATCCATGGTTCAAAATGGTAATGCCTCATTAAATATGAGTTTCATATTGGAACCCTTCTTGTTTTTTTAAACTTACTTCCTCATTAAAACTCTGCATAATCCAATGAAAAATGGGAAACAGAACTAAGCCAAGAATTCACAAAGGTGGAATCTTTAATGGCAGTGAGACATTTGAAGAAATGCTCAACTTCCTTAATCATCAGAGAAATGCAACTCAAGATGACTCTGAGATTCCATCTCACACCTGTCAGAATGGCTAAGATCAAAAACTCAAATAACAGCACATGCTAGTGAGGTTGTGAAGAAAGGGGAACACTCCTCCATTTCTGGTGGGAGTGCAAACTTGTATAACCACTATGGAAATGAATCTGCCAATATCTTAGAAAACTTGTAATAGCCCTATCTCAAGACTCACTTCTGAGTATCCACCCAAACGATTCCTCACAAAACCACAAGGACATATCCTCATCTATGTTCATAGCAGCCTTATTTGTAATAGCTAGAAACTGGAAATAACCCAGATGTGCCTCAACCAACGAATGGATTAAAAAAAATTGTGGTACATTTACACAGTGGAACACTACTCAGCTATCAGAAACAAGGAAATCATGCAATTCACAGCCAAATGTATGGAACTAGAAAAGCTCATCCTCAGTGAGCTAACCCAGACTCAGAAAGATGCACATGGCATCTACTCACTTATAATTGGATTTTAGCTATATAGTACAGGATAACTATCCTACAATGAACACACCAAAAGGATCAGGAACATAGACTTTGTTACATATTACAGGGACAATTTGCCCTAGGAGTACTACCATGTAAGTCCCCAGTGCAAGAGGAAGCTCTTAGCCGGCATATGACTGTTGAGCTGAGGGGGACTAATATGTAGGGACACTCCACATCAGAGGAGTGGAAATGGTGGGAGAGGGAGGAGAGTGTGGGAGTGTGGAACTGGTAGGGGTGGAATGGGGGCACTGTGATGGAGATGTAACATGAAGTAATAAATAAACAACCAAAAAAGGGGGGGAACATCTGCAATCTTTTCTCAAAGAATTTCTAGGCTGACTCCGTTACCTGAACCCAGGGATAACAGCATGATATGATGCCGTGCTTTCCATAAATAGTTAACAATTTTTGTCTCACTTGTCCCCTGAAAAGTCATATTTTCCAGGTTAAAAATAGGGACATTCTCCCACAACATATAACAATGTAACATTTTAAAAAAAAATTTAAGTAGAGAAGAATGCAGCTGGAACAGAAAAGGGTGCTGACATTGATGAGGGCATCGCAGGCTGAGGAAATTTAAAGAGTATACCTTAAGGTTCTACTTTGTCAATGGACAACAGCAACAGAAAATAGCCAGAATGTCTCACCAAATGCAGGGAAGTCAAAATTCATGGCAAACAGCAGGATGCTTTCTCTTTCATCTGCCACGTGCCACCCATTCCTGGCTTGAGCTACACACCAGATATCTGGCAGGCAATATTTTTGCTCATAAAGAAGAACAGGTGCAGTGGCTTATCCTACAAGGAGGACAAAGGTTAAATAAGTGTTTTTGTAAGATGTGAGGAATATGAGAAGCCACAGTTAGCCTTATAATACTTTAATGAATACTGATATGATGCAGTACGCACTAACTAACCCTCTGTAGCACACTCAGGTTCATTTCTTTATTTTCTTCTCATTAGCAGTTGCACAACTGCACCCATAAGCATTGTTTTCTGTTGGATGTCAACAATCACAGAGCTGTAAAAACACAAGCAGCATTATAGAACGTGGCTGATAAAAGGTTGTCAATGAAGACTGAACATAAATCATTGTAAGTGTAAAGAAATTTTAAGAAAGTATCTACATCTTACATCATGCCAGTCATTCTGTTATTCCCACATATCGATGTTATATGGTAACAGTCATCTTTAATGCTTCAGAACTTCCTTATTTAGACCCTTAAAGGCCTAGTGTAAAAACAAATTTCTCTAATTGATTTCTCATTTTTTCAAGGGCTAGTTCTAATTCCACCAATTACTCAAACATTTTTCCATGTCCAGTGAGTCACTTTTATTTTTGTTTCTTTCTGCTTAGCCCTATCCTTGTATTGTTTATACTCTTTAAATAGATGATTAAATGTCTATAAAAATTTCACTGGAATAATTCATGGATTTTGAGGGTATGAGATTCTTTATATTCTTATCTCTAGAGTCTAAGCCAATTGTTAATACCTAACAACCCATCAAAATCATATTTGTGTTATGAATAAATAGAAAATCAATTAGGAAATTGTACATAAATTAAGATATTTTATATGAGTTAGTATTGCTTTATATCCTTTAAAGCTGACAGTCCACAAAAATAATGAAAGCACTATTTCTAGAAATATTATCTCTTATAGCACTTGGTCTGAAAATTAGAGTTTACCAGGGAAATTATAACTATAGCCTTTCCACGCAGTCAGACAATAAACACTCAATCCTTTTTATTTTTTTTTGGCCATGACAAATGATACAATCAATAAAATTTTTGTTAAATGTCATGATTAATCAGTAAGAAAGCAGGACCAGATGTTAGGAAAATGGTGTTGCTCTCTCAGCAGATTTCCCAGTGCTTCATACTTTCTAATATATTGTTCTCTTTTCTTGGATGTTTAACTCTATCAGTTATTTCCTAACTTAACTGGATTCAAGTTTTTGAGACAAACTATCAATGACAACTTTTATCTATATTCAACTATCATGAATATTAATTATTTAGAACTTTTTCCTATTGATGTGATGATTTTACAGAGTTTATTTTATTAGAGAATGAAAGATGGAGAAAGAGAGAAAGAAGGAAAGAGAGAAGGAGAGAGAGAGATTGTGAAAACCCTGACAAGATAACTAGGAATCAAATTAAGGTCTTATAAAAACAAAACAAACAAAAAAAAATGTGTGCTCTTAAATGTTGAGTCATTCCTTCAGTGCTCATTCAGTTTTTGAAAAAATAGTATTTTTTTCCCTAAAATTTATGTTTGGTTCTTTCTTTTTTCCCCATTCTCTCTCTCTCTCTCTCTCTCTCTCTCTCTCTCTCTCTCTCTGTCATTTTTTCTCTTTTTTGTATATTCTGTTTTAATCTCTACCCACCCTTTGTGTATATGTATGTGTGTGTGTGTTTGTATGTATGTGTGAGGTGTGTATATGTGCAAGTGAAGGCTGGCAGTTATTTTCAGATTTTTCTCTATGTCTACCTGCATGTTACTTTTCTTGAGACAAGTACTCTCACTGAACCTGGAGCTCACCCACTCAGGAAAGCTGACTGGACACATGAATAGAGATTCGAGATGTCTATTCTTCCCAAAGGTATGGTTATAGATGAATGCGTTCCTTCCTGACATTTAACAAGGTTCTGGGAATCCAGACCCAGACCTTCAGTATGTTCATTTTGTTTGTTTGTTTGTTGGTCCCTCAAATGCAGCTTACATAGAGTAGATCTTCCGTAAATACTTAATGAATCAAAATGAGCATTTTTTAACATATTGCACGGGACTTGTAAATAGCTTGTAGGAGAAAAGTACCCTGCCAGGAGTGTAAGGAGCACCTAGGCTCCCTGTAGGAGATAAGCATATTGCTAGGTGCTATTGCGTGTGTGAAGCGTGATAGTGTAATGCAAAGTGTGACATAAGCAAAGGGCATATGAGGAGAAGTCACCAAGAGTGGTGGCGGTGGGGTAGAGAGGCAAGGTGCAGAGCACCATGCTTGACACTCTCACTGTGAGACCCCTCCACCGTTGGACAGGCAGGATGTGCGGCCTGGTGACACACTGTTTGCTAAGCAGAGAGCCTTCCCAGATTTCGCTGATGCCTCCCCCACCCAGCCCACTGAGGAAGAAGGTTCATCAAACATCCGGGTGCCCTGAAAACTCCACAGGAACAGACGCCATGAGCCCTTATCGGCGACCACCACTCCTGTTAACCTCAACCACAATCACTAAGGAGAGATATGCATGATTGTAATACAAATATGTCTAATTATTTCTATGCTGTGATAGCAAGAATGATATTATTGATTTGGATTTGTTTTCGTGTGACATTTGAAACTGAAGATAAACCAAAACCAAGCTCACTCTTGTTGAAGTATAATTATTTTTGTCCCCCATTATTTGGGGTAGTGCTCATGACACATATACATTCGCTTTTGGTTAGTCTCATGTTTAGTTTCCATGGTGATAATGCTTTAGTGAAAGCATTTTCGTGTCAATGATACTAAACTCATTTTAATACACAACTATGTACATGAGAAGGGTTTCTGTTGCTTTGCATGGGTTCTGGTGCACCATCTTCTCTATACCATAAGAACTCACAGGATATATGATGTTACCATTCTGTTTTGTTAACTTTCCTTGAGGAGATGTGAAAAAGAAATCTATTCATCCCAGGTAGGGCACTGACCAGAGATTGAAGTAATGAGAACACAGCAGTCTAACTTTGTGAAGATATGTGTTTATTTGAATTACTTACAGAGATATTGATAAGGTTTTACTTATAGGAGCATGGATAATTCAGCCACAGCTGCATCACCAAAAGCCCACCCCAGCATGAGTGTTGATTCATGAAAGAGCTGTATCATTGATGCTCCTTGAACAACTTGCAGGTGGCTCAACAGGTCATAGCTTTTCCTTTCACCACCAATTTTTTACTGCTTCTATAATCTTCAGGGGAGGCCTTATGCTAACAGTGTAATTTTAGTCTTGTCAATTTTCATTTTCTTGGACTTGGAGATGTATTTACTTTCCAAATAACATGGTCTTCCCTTTTATCTCCTCCCAGGATGTAATGTCTCAGTTCAGAAAAAAAAAAATACTACACAATATTTCATCCCTTTTATTGGCCCTTCAATTCTTTCTGTCCCTCTTCCATGATGCTCCTTGAGCTTTGGAGGGGATGACTCAGTTGTCCATCCATAAGCATTGAGGCACTCTGTCATACAGCAGTCACTAATATTGTCAGTGCTTCATTATCTGTAGCACACCATCCACTCTAAAGTAGAAGTTTATTTCCATGACTATCTGAAACTTTCAGAATATCACCTGTGAACATAAACAAAAATGTTTAGAAAGTGGTTTGACAGACGTATCACATTCCTTTAGCAAACTATGGCAGTTGCAATTGTCTTCCCATTGCTATGTATAACTGCTTAAGTCACAGGCTTCTGCTTTGGCTAACAGGACCACATGTGGGTTCTCTACTGTGGAATTGCCTTCAAATTCACATAAAAACGTGGTTTGCTTCACTCTTAATATTTGTGCCACTACTGTAAAGTGAGTGCAACCTTTTTGATGTGTTGATATGACAGTACGAAGGGTACATAGGCAAACAGGTCTGTGAGTTAAATTTCTTTCCCAGAACCATGGCAGAATGCATGTTACCTTCCAACACTTCTAGCCAGCAAGGAAGGAGCTTCTAGTCCAATGACAGCTTGTTTTCTCCAAATCTAGTGGTCAAATACATGATATTTTTAGCAATAGGGACTTACCTACTTCTGGGATGCAAATGATAGTAGCACCAGCCTTTGGTTTATAGGATCTCAGTGGCCTCCTACTTTGCTAACCACTCATGGGGAAGTAGACCAACCCTGGAATATATTTTTTTTATTTTATTTAGTCTTCTCTTATACAATAGATCCTGACAAAAGTTTCCCCCTCCATCCAACTCTCCCAGTTCCCAAACCCCTCTCCCTCAGAATCACTGCTCCTCCATTTCCTTTCAGAAAAGAGCAGGCCTCCCAGAGATAACAATCAAACATGGCATAAAGAGGCACAATAATACTAGGCACAAACCACCATATCAAGGCTGGATGAGGAATTTTTATTCAACAACATAACGACTTTGGTAGAAGTATGCATTCTTATTCATATAGATGTCTTCATTTAAATCAATTAACAGCTGTTTTTATTGTTCTTTCAGGTGCTTTTACGAATTTTATCAATTTCAAGGGTTACCATTATGCAATAAAACCTCTATACCAAGGGCAAACAGGATCTCTGAAGTCCCACCGTCATCTAGTCTAAGTAAATGCTAGTCAGCTTTGGGTTGTTAAGGAATACTAAAAAGAAACTAGCAATATCTAAACCATTGCAATGTGATCCTTTCACATGTGTCAATTGTTTTGCCAAAAGAATAGTTTTGTGTTTAGAAGCATAGATGAAAAACATTATCCAATCTAGACTTTCATAATTCATAGATAATTACTAGGAACCATCCATATTCATCTTGGAATGCCACTGTTGCCATGGTTGCTTCTGTGAAGCCAACTTGTTATGCTTGGTTGGTGTAAGTTAAAGACCTCCCTCTACACTTCAGTGTCTAATGGTAGAGGATCCCTTTGGCTCTGATAGGTTGTGGAACAATGCCATAGCCCTTATCTTTCTATTGGCCATACTCAGCTGTTGAAAGAGCTCTGGACAAGGCAAACAATCTTGCTTTATATCATGAATTTTAGGGCAGGGGTTCTCATACTTCTTAATGTTGTGATCCTTTAATACAGTTCCTCATGTTGTGGTGACTCCCAACCATAAAAACCCTCAAAGGGTTGTAGCCCACAGGTTGAGAAATGCTGCTCTAGTACAGATAAATACACATCCCTAGGAAAGTATGAATCCTTTTCATTATCATTTATATGTTCTTTGAACTGCTGTTCTGGATTTGTAGACATCCAAAAGCTCATTGGAAAAGTGTATGTTTTCTATTAAGTTTTTTTTTCTCATAAAACATTAGCTTGTCACCTATCTTGCCACATTTGGTTTTAAGTGATTTGCAAATACCATCCCTCTCCCCTCCCCTTTTTTTGTCTTCCTTCTCTCATCCATTTTTGATTGCTCCTCCACTTTACAAACTTGGTTTATATGCCACTGTATATCATAAAGGTCTGCTAAAACCTTTACTTATCATAGATCATGCCCGATCATGGGACTCACAAAGCCACCAAATCTCCACCCATTCCAAGGTCTCTAGTGAATGAAGCATTTTCAATTCTGCTCTTTGAACTCCCCTATCTGCCACCATGCATCAAATGGTGTCTCATGCTCACTTTCCTTTCAGTGCTTATTTTTCCTTGGGCATGCTCCAGGTGTTGATAATTCAAGAGCACCTGGATGGCAGTAGCCAGGTGCCCCTATTACCATGCATAAACTAGTCCACAAGGGACTGATTTCTCTCATATTGCCTATGTAGATGCAATCTTTGTTGTACTGATGGATATAATTATATCACTCAGTTTTCTACTAGAAAGTAGAAAGTGAAGCACTTGGAGTGTTATCACCTCATGTTCCAAATTTCATGAGGCAAGCTATAAAAACCTATTCATTGTTCATTTAAGCCAGTCTTTTCCACTTCAAGCAGTACAGCAGCTGAGTGTCCATTGGTGACTAGAGATTTTTAAATTGGATCATCAGTGGGGCCCCCATCTGCCAGATGAATTATGGATTTCTCCTTTTTTTCTAAAAATGGTTAGAGCTAAAGAATGTATTATGTCACTTCTACCATGATGTTTTCTACATTCATGGTAAAAATGTCCATCTACTAGCTGAAACATGGACTTTTCATTCCTCTCTCCTGAAGGTCAGATCTAAGAGGTATCTTCTACTTTTACCATGTTCTCTTTCTCCACACTTTTCAGTAATTCCCTTGATTTCCAGGTTCTAATCCCAGGAAATCCTCTTCCACACAGATTTTACATGTACTCTCTTTTCCTTCCGGTCCTTCACCCATAACGTGTAGCAAGCCAATGCTGTCATGTGGAGGAGTCTTGCTGCATGTTCCTCATCCCTTGTAATTTCTCCTTTAAACCTGCATGTTACCTCTGAGTAACCATCATAGTCTCAGTATCACATCACATTATTCATAGAATTGAATATGCAAATGGCATAATGTCTCACTGGCAGTGTCATCCCATCGGTGCAAATAATGAGAGACTGCAATTCATTTCTTAATTCTTTAATCATTTTAGTGTATTCCCATTCTCACACAGATGACCCAGTTCATCAAGAATTCATGCTATTCCATGCCAAATAGAAGAAGACAGCTACCTTGGGATTTCCCTGTGAAGATATTTCACCTGCCAATGGCTCAGCTGTAGTTGTACATTCTCCCCCCTCAAGAATAAAATGTCTCAGTTCAGAAGAAATTGTTATACAACACACACTCCTGCATCACTCAGTAACTTACTTTATTTATTAACCTAGTCCAATCCCATTTTCTTCATAAGAAGAATCACTTAGATAAGCAAACACTATTGGGAAATAAACTTAATAGGGCCTTTTTACCTAACATCAGTTCTATAAGGTCTCTCTCTCATCAGGAAGTGGCATTTTCAGCTTTGGTATATCAGCTACATAAAGATTTTGAAAAGATAATCCCTTCATCACTTTAAAAGCTCTAGTCTTGGTTTCCTTCACAAGATATTATTGGACTTATTATAACATGCTAAGTTCTGTGTTATTTCTAATAACTTGGTAGGTTTGACTTTCACTATTATTCACTATATTAATTGTGTTTAACTCTTCATTCAATTTTGCTTCCACAAGGTGAATGGTGCTCAGAGTTGCTCATTTCTGGTACAGCAAGTTTGGTAAATTGAACTAAAGACAATTTAAAATATGTAATTTTTAATTGAACTACTAGAATTGTCCCTTGAGAATATAGGTTTTATCTTATTCGTCTTTTCATCACTCTTTATAAATACATTAAGTATTTGATAAATTTTGACACTGGGGGCGTGTTGAACTCTGAAATTCCTTTCTTTTTTTTCCTGTGACACATTCACATGAGTACATACATGTGCATGTGTATGCACAAGTTGTTCTGCTCTAAAAGGAATTCCTGAGGCTTAAATTACGATGAGTTTAATCATTGTCCTAATCCTGAATGCTAATTTTTATTTGCAAATTCTACATCACATCTTTCATCTGATAAGATTTAACTCTGTTCTTCAGTGGACTGTGTGGATATCAAATGGAAACCTATTTTGATATCACAATAAAATGAAGTAGTAGCAATAAAACCCCAGTGACACAAAATTTCTTTTTTTGTGTGTGTTTTCTTTTTTTTTCCTTTACTTTTTATTCCCTCAAGTTACATCTCAATCGCAGTCCCCTCCCTATTCCCCCCTCAAGTCCCACCACCCCACCCTCAATCCCTCATCCTCTTCCCTTTTTTTTTTCTTTTAAGATTAAGGTATATCTTATTTCACCCTACAGTTTCCCCTTTCAGTCCAACAAATGGCTCCTTCTCTTATAATAATAAATACAATACAAAACAACAGAGGTAATTAGGCCACAGTTATGAGGGTTATATGGCTTAGCGTACATTCCCAATGTCCAGTCCATATGTATTTGGTACCTGACTTTAACATTCTACTATCTAAACATCTCCATGAGTTTAAAGTTCTACATCTGACTCAACATTCATACTAACTTGCAACACAATTTTAAAAGTATCTTCTTAGATCTATAACATTCTCTTGACTCCTAAACAACTCAAAATTTAATTATGAGACTCTAGCTATCTGTTCTTCAACCACCTCAGAGACCTGAGAGAGATAAATATATCTGATTTTATAGGAAGTACAGGGCCTGCAGCTTCCCAAACTAAAAATGACATACCAGTGGCTGCCTGGACAGTTCCCATTTTCTCTCCATACATTACGGCATCGATCTTTAGTCGTTTGGCCCTGTTTCTTTGACAGACATTGATTGTAGAGCAGGGGTTATGAAGGACTTAACTACCCTATCTTGGCAGAGCTAGGCTGTCGACTTACCTGCTTCCAGGTTTTGTCCTTTTTGGACAGCATTCTGTTTACATTTGGAGCAAGGGGCTTTTCCTACCAAGAGATAGGCTTGTGACTAATTCAATCATCTCCCACTGGAGATGCTCATCATCTACTTGGAGGAGAATAGGGGGTGCTGTCAGGAGTTGATATGTCTTGATATAAAAAAATCTAAAGTTACGAAAACATCTTTGAATGCCATATTCTGCAGATCTCTTGAGGTTTTTGAAGAGGCCCTATCTATCTCTTATATTAGGGTAAGCAGATGTTGCTTGTCTCTTAGCAGCTTTATTTCTGATTAGCTTAGAAAATAACTATAATAGGCTGTCATAGTACCTAACAGAATGACTGGCTTGCATAACCATTAGTTTGCATTTCTTAATTATCCTAAACAGTTTATGACAATTAGTAGTAAAAGGCTGAAACATCACATTTCATTTTTTTCTTTACCTCGTAACACTTTCATCCCATTTCTCTGGGGTGGGGTGTCCTTATGTAACAGTCCATCATCTCAGTTGAGAGGTTGTATGAGGGCCAAGAGCCTCTTCATTTATTGGGGGTCTAAGAAGGAGTACCATCAGTGAAAAGTGTCTCGTCGCCCGGGAGAGAGAACTACTAAACAAACAAACCAATAAGCAGACAATTAGATAGAAAGGCTAAAAAATAGAAAAAAATATTAAAATATATAAAAAAATAAATAAAAATTAAAAATTAAAAGTCTGTGTCCAAGTTCCCTTTGGTGTGTTAGTTGTAGTATCGATACCTTCTACTTTATAGCTAAAATCCTACTATAAGTGAATAGATGTCATATGTGTCCATCTGAGTCTGGGTTAGTTCACTCAGGATGAGCTTTTCTAGTTCCATCCACTTGGCTGCAAATTGCATAATTTCATTTTTCCTGATAGCTGAATAGTATTCCATTGTGTAGATGTACCACAGATTTTTAACCCATTCTTCGGTTGAGGTACATCTGGGTTGTTTCCAGTTTCTAGCTATTACAAATAAGGCTGCTATAAACATAGATGAGGAAACGTCCTTATGATTCTGTGAAGAGGCATTTGGGTGTATACCCGGAAGTGGTATGGCTGGGTCCTGAAGCAAAGCTATTCCAAGTTTTCTAAGATATCGCCAGACTGACCTCCATAGTGGTTGCACAAGCCTGCATTCCCACCAGCAATGGAGTAGGGTTCCCCTTTCTCCACACCCTCGCCAGCATGTGCTGTCATTTGAGTTTTTGATCCTAGCCATTCTGACAGGTGTGAGATGGAATCTCTTGAGTTGCATTTCTCTGATGATTAAGGATATTGAGCATTTCTTCAAGTGTCTCTCAGCCATTAGGGATTCCTCCCTTGTGAATTCTCTATTTAGCTCTGCCCCCCATTTTTTGATTGGATTATTTGGTTTCTTGGCATTTAATTTCTTGAGTTCTTTGTAGATTTTGGATATTAGCCCTCTGTCAGATGTGGGGTTGGTGAAGATTTTCTCCCAGTCTGTAGGCTGCCGTTTTGTTCGAATGACAGTGTCTTTTGCCTTACAGAAGTTTTTCAGTTTCATGAGGTCCCATTTATTGATTGTTGATCTCAAGTCCTGAGCTGTTGGTGTTCTGTTCAGGAAGCTGTTGCCTGTGCCAATTAGTTCGAGGGTTTCTCCCACTTTTTCTTCTAGTAGATTTAGTGTGACAGGCCTTATGTTAAGGTCTTTGATACACTAGGACTTAAGTTTTGTACAAGCTGATAAGTATGGGTCTAATTTCATTCTTTTACAAATGGACATCCAGTTGGACCAGCACCATTTGTTGAAGATGCTATCCTTCTTCCATTGTGCCATTTTGGCTTCTTTGTCAAAAATTAAGTGGCCATAAGTGTGTGGGCCTATTTCTGGATCTTCAATTCGATTCCATTGATCTACTGGTCTGTTTCTATACCAGTACAATGCTGTTTTTACAGCTATTGGTCTGTAGTACAGCTTGAAATCTGGGATGGTGATACCTCCAGATGTTTTTTTATTGTACAGGATTGATTTAGCTATTCTGAGCTTTTTGTTGTTCCATATGAAATTGAGAATAGCTCCTTCCAATCTGTAAAAAATTGTGTTGGTATTTTGACAGGAATTGCATTGAATCTATATATTGTTTTTGGTAGGATGGCCATTTTTATTATGTTGATCCTACCTATCCATGAGCATGGGAGATCTTTCCATTTTCTAAAGGCCTCTTCTATTTTTTTTCTTGAAGGGCTTGAAATTCTTGTTGTACAGGTCCTTTACTTGCTTGGTTAGAGTTACCCCCAGGTATTTTATGTTTTTTTTGTGGCTATTGTGAAGGGGGTTGTTTCCCTTATTTCTTCTCAGCCCATTTGTTTGTTATATAAAGAAGGGCTCCTGTCTTTTTTTAATTAATTTTTTATCCAGCCACTTTGCTGAAGGTGTTTATCAGCTGTAAGAGTTCTCTGGTGGAATTTTTGGGGTCGCTTATATATACTATCATATCATCTGCAAATAGGGATAATTTGACTTCTTCGTTTCTGATGTTTATCCCCTTGATCTCCTTTTGTTGTCTTATTGCTCTAGCAAGAACTTCAAGTACTATATTGAAGAGATATGGTGAAAGAGGATATACTTGTCTTGTCCCTGAGTTTAGAAGAAATGCTTCAAGTTTCTCTCCATTTATTTGATGTTGGCCACTGACCTGCTGTATATTGCCTTTATTATTTCTAGGTACGGTCCTTATATGCCTGTTCTCTCCAGATATTTTAGCATGAAGAGGTGTTGGATTTTGTCAAATGCTTTTTCTGCATCTAACAAGATTATCATGTGGTTTTTTTTCTTTCATCTTGTTTATATGGTGAATGACGTTGATAGACTTTCATATGTTGAACCATCCCTGCATTCCTGGGATGAAGCCTACTTCATCATGGTGTATGATACTTTTGATGTGTTCTTGAATTCAGTTTGCTAGTATTTTACTAAGTACTTTTGCATCTATGTTCATGAGGGAGATTGGTCTGACGTTCTCTTTCTTTGTTGGGTCTTTGTGTGGTTTAGGAATCAGGGTGATTTTGGCCTCAGAGAATGAGTTTGGCAATGTTCTTTCAGATTCTATTTTGTGAAAGAGTTGAAAAGTATTGGTGTTAGCTCCTATTTGAAGGTCCGGTAGAATTCCATGCTAAAGCCATCTGGCCCTGCGCTTTTTTTGGTTGGGAGATTTTTAATGACTGTTTCTATTTCCTTAGGGGTTATAGGGATGTTTAATCTGTTAACCTGATCATTTTTAGCTTTGGTAGGTGGAATCTATCAAGAAAATTGTCCATTTCACTTTAAGTTTTCAAATTTGGTGGAGTATAGATTTTTAAAGTAGGATTCAAATATTCTCTGGATTTTCTCAATGTCTGTTGTTATTTCTCCCTTTTCATTTCTGATTTTGTTGATTTGTGTTTTCTCCCTCTGTCTTTTAGTTAATTTGGTTAGGGGTCTGTCTATTTTGTTGATTTTCTCAAAGAACCAACTCTTGTTTTCATTGATTATTTGTATAGTTCTTTTTGTTTCTAAGTTGTTGATTTCAGCCCTAAATTTGATGATCTCCTGCCTTCTGATCCTCTTGGGAGTGTTTGCTTCCTTTTTTTTCCAATTCACCCAGTTTAGCTGTTAATTCGCTAATATGAGCTGTCACAATTTACTTTTTGAAGGCACTTAGTGCTATGAACTTTCCTCGTAGCATAGCTTTCATTGTGTCCCATAGGTTTGGGTATGTTGTGTCTTCATTTTCGTTGGATTTTAAGAAGTCTTTGATTTCCTTCTTTATTTCTTCCCTGACCCAGTAGTCCTCTAGTAAAGAGTTGTTCAGTTTCCATGTGATTGTAGACTTTCTATTGATTCTTTTGCTATTGAAGTCCAGCTTTATTCCATGGTGGTCTGATAAGATACAAGGGGTTATTTCAATTTTCTTGTATCTGTTGAGGCTATCTGTGTGTCCAACTATATGGTCGATTTTGGAGAAGGTTCCGTGAGGTGCTGAGAAGAAGGTGTATTCTTTTGTGTTTGGGTGAAACGTTCTGTAGATATCTGTTAGGTCCATTTGGTTCATGACCTCTGTTAGACTCATTATTTCTCTGTTTGGCTTCTGTCTTGATGATCTATCCATAGTTGTAAGTGGGGTGTTGAAGTCTCCCACTATTAAAGTGTTTATATCGATGTGCCATTTAAGTTTTTGAAGTGTTTCTTTTATAAATGTAGGTGCCTTTGTATTTGGGGCATAGATATTCAATATTGAGATGTCCTCTTGGTGGATATTTCCTTTAATGAGTATGTAATGCCTTTCTCTGTCTTTTTTTATTAACTTCAATTGGAAGTCTATTTTGTTTGATATTAGGGTGGCTACTCCTGCTTGTTTCCTGGGTCTATTCACTTGGAAATACTTTTCAAAGCCCTTTACTCTGAGATAGTGTTTATCTTCAGTAGTGAGATGTGTTTCTTTTATAGAGCAAAAAGATGGGTCTGGTTTATATTTCCAGTCTGTGAGTCTGTGTCTTTTTATTGGCAAGTTGAGTCCATTGATGTTTATGGATATTAGTGACCAGGGGTTGTTATTTCCCATTATTTTGGTATAGCTGGCTGTCTTGTGTTTCTTTTTGTTTAGTTGCTGTGGAGATTTCTATTTCCTCTGTTTTCTTGGGTGTAGTTATCGTCTCTGTGTTGGAATTTTCCTTCTAGGATCTTCTGTAGGGCTGGGTTTTTGTGAGGAGATATTGTTTGAATTTGATTTTGTCATGGAATATCTTGTTTTCTCCTTCTATGTTGATAGAGAGTTTTGCTGGGTATAGTAGTCTGGCTGGGCACCTAAGTTTTCTCAGGGCTTGTAGGACATCTGTCCAGGCCCTTCTAGCTTTTAAAATTTCTGAGGAGAAGTCAGGTGTGATTCTGATAGGTCTGCCATTTTATGTGACTTGGCCTTTTTGTCTTACAGCTTTTAATATCCTTTCTTTGTTCTCTACATTTGGAGTTTCTATTATTATGTGGCGAGAGGAGTTTCTTTTCTGATCTAATCTGTTTAGTGTTCTGTAATCCTCTTGGATTTTTACTGGCATCTCTTTCTTTAGGTTTGGAAAGTTTTCTTCTGTTTTTGTTGAAGATATTTCCTGGACTATGGAGTCGGGAGTCTTCTCTTTCCTCTATGCCTATAATTCTTAGGTTCCATCTTTTCATTGAGTCCTTGATTTCTTGGATGTTGTGGGTGAGAGATTTTTTAGCTTTCTCATTTTCTTTGGATGTTGTACTGATTTCTTCCATCCAATCTTCCATGCTTGAGATCCTGTCTTCCATCTCTTGCATCCTATTTTTCATACTCACATCTGTAGTTCCTGTTCTCTTCTCTTGATTCTCCATTTCCTCTTTTAACTCTGACTGTGTTTTCTTTATTGTTTCCATTTCTATTTTCATGTCTTGAATGGTAGTGTTCGTTTTGTACATTTCCTTCTCCAGTTTGCTTGTGTTTGCCTGGAAATCTTTCATTGTTTTGTCCTTTTCCTGTTCAAGCTGAGTCACCTTGGCTTGGAGCTCTTTAATGGTGTTATTCGTTGTTTTGACTTGTAAAATTGTGGCTTCTTCGAATTCCTTCATAGTTTTAAGTTCTTCTTGAAGGGACTCTATCACTTTCCATAGTGTAGAATTGTCAGCGTTTTCATGTGTTTCAGTTGTGGTGAGGTGGTTTGGGCTGGATGGAATAGCGTTGCTTTCTTTTGTTGGAGACATTTTGCTCTGTTTTTTGTGTGTGTGTGTGTGTGTGTGTGTGTGTGTGTGTGTGTGTGTGTGTCTGGGGCCTCTGGCCATGTGGAATTTTTTTTGCTGTCATCTCGACTTGGGTCCAAAGGGGGCGCTTTGATGTAGGAGTAGAGTTGCCTTACTCCACCCCTATAAGGTGAGTCATTCAGCCCTGCCTCCCAGGTGGAGACCTAACTAATCCAGGTGGTGGAGCTGTGTACAATAAGCTCTGGTTCCCAGCCGGAAGGGCCAGTACTAGAACAAAAGTCTGATATAGGACAGTTTCAAATATCTCGCAGTTTGCTTGAGTGTTGGTTCCTGTAGCGGTTAAATCTGCAGTTCAGCCCCAATAGCCTTGCGGCTCCCGCGGCATGTAAACTGGTCAGTTTCATCACAGACTGCGATCTGCAGTCAGAAGGCACTTTTGCAGCCGAGCTGTGCTCCCTTCCAAGGGTCACAAACTTTCCCCAGATAGTTGGATCATCTGTGTGAGACCTGGGGGTGCCCAGCAGGGTGGGGATTATCTCTGCGTGAGATCTGAATCTGCCTGCTGGGTATTAGGTTGGAACTTACTGGGAGTCTCTCCTGGTGGGGGATGGGTGATCCCGATTCCCGGGTCCAGCGGCTTCCTTGCGTGTCCGAGAGTGGGAAGGAGTGTCCTGCCCAGGAATCCTCAGTGGTCCCTGGGTAGCTGGGTGAGATTTAGAAGGGGTTGTGCCCTTTGTACAGCATCCTGCAACACTTGCCACCTTGTGACTGTTAACCCCGAAATCAAAATATGTCTGCGCAGGCCACCGCCATCTTGGATCGACACAAAATTTCATACATGGTGATAAAGTAGTGGCTGTTTCCACAAAGTTGAAATCCACCTGGCTTGTCTTTCTGATATATCTAATAGGACAAAGAAAGCTTAACCTCAAATTGATATTTTCTTATATGAGAAACATTATAAACACAGAATGACTCAGGATGGTCAACATATACAAATAAATGGACCATTTATTTATACAAGTTAAATTTTGATACCTTGGAGACATGAATGTCACAGATGCTGAGTTGATACTGTTGGTAGTTGTATCTATGGCTGACAATCAAAAGTGAAGTTTTCCATTCAAGACAAAAATGATTTGTTTTGAAGACAATACTCCAATGTAGAACTCTGAATTGAACACTTCATTTCTATTGATTTCAGTGTTGGTGTGGGTATCATGCCACACCATAACTATCTCTATTGTCAATGTGTCAAGCCTGTTATACCTTCAGAAGGCATCACAATCAAACCTCTCTGTGGAGATTTATTCTAATATAGAGTGTATGGCATGAAAATTGTTTGTATATTTTCTTAATTATCATGAAGATCAAAAACTTTTAGCTCTCTACCCAAATCTTGATGATAATGAAGACAGGTAAAGGTGGGTTGGACACACAAAATGCAATATTTTATCATATAGTACTAGAAGAAAGAAGATTTGGGGTTGATTAAAATGTAAGGCCTAAAGTTATTCTGAATCAATTTGCAAACTTGAATAAAAATGTTAGAATAAATTAAAGCTGAGAGGCTAAATAAACTTTTCATATCCCAGAGAGAGAGGGGAGGGAGAAATGATTTGATTAATTAAGGGCAAGCTTGCACTTTTATTTAATTAGCATAGTATTTGCATTACATGTTAGAGCTGCGTTAATCTGACAATTGGTTTTTCTGCTCACAATTTTCTTTCTTAATCGCTGATATTGAAAGAATCCTCAATTAGTAAGAGTGTCTCAGCAAAAATGAGCCATTTGGGGCACCAATCAAAATGTATCCATCTTTCTGCATATTCCAGTAAACATAGGTCTAATTCCAAACAACCAATAGCTTGTGTGGCCAAACTTTGTTTGAGAGATGGAAATTTGAATGTCTGATCCTGAAGTTCCATTTACTAGTTATTTTAACAGGTCTTCTTTATTCTTTTTGAAAAGTGGAACTATGATATGCACTAATATTAGTTAAATACGAACACACAGATTTCCCAAGTGTCCTAGTAAACACTTTGCAAACACGGTTTTATTTAATTTAATGATAGCTATAAGGAGACGGTCCACCTGCTTTAGGATTGAGGCAACTGAAATTGAGATTTTGGGGCCAGTTTCCCAAAGAAAATTCAGATCAATAGGTCCAAAGTAATGCTCAATATTTTGAATTCTGGTCACATCCCACTGAGGAGGACTTGTTTTTAATGACCAAAGAAATTTGCCCAAGATTTTCTGCTATAAATCTTACGCTTGTGACCAATTGTAGTATATTTTAGCCATTTATATTGCATTATAATATAGTATGAGTTTTCTATAGCAGAGTTCATTCTGAACTCATACCTAGCACCATAGCACCATACCTAACCACCCCTCAAGAAAAAGCAGTCTATGTGTTTCTGGATATCAGGCTATGAATACAGTCTGATGTTTGGATTTTAAGTATCTCCTCTAACACTTTCTTTCTGGTCACACAGCAACATGTGGGCCCAACTTTTCTTAATCATCATAAATGCCATGGACTTTCAGCTCCTCCCAAATATCTAAGAGTCAAAGTCATGTCAATGATATTGGTGTACCCTTTTAATCTCAGAATTGAGGAGGCAAATGCAAGTGGATGTCTATGAGTTCAAAGCCAGCTTGATCTATGCAACAAGTTCTATGCTAGCCAGAACTATACAGTGAGACTCCAATAAAATATTTCCATATATTGTGCATGTAACTGCCTCTTCTTCTTTTATTTCCACCTCCTATCTTATTCCCTATTTATCTTCTCACTTACTCTAGTTATTATTCTTGTAAAGACTTTCTGCTTGAAACCTACCTTTGTTTACCCCAACTTCACTGTCTACAATAAAGTGTTCCAAAACTGAATCTGAGTTAATCCTTTCCCCTAAGCTGAAGACTGTTGAATAGTTCCTACACTCTTCATTCCACAAACCACAAATGTAGAAATATGCCTTCGCAAAATTATCTATGTAGTTAGTTTTTGCATTTTCTAAAGATATTTTTTTCTTTACAGCTGTGTTTATTAATTTAGAAAGCAACTTACATCTTAACTGTGTTTAGTATAAACCTAGTATTCTCAAACCAGACAAAATTCAACAGTTACTAAACCATTTGTAGGTATAAATTCTATCTCTATCACTAATCATCCACATTATTATATCATGATATATAACAAGACTAAAAGGCTACTGAATGCCTATATATATTTATATATTTCATATATATATGTATATTTCAGTTGATTTAGCATGGTGGATGCAGATCTAATTTTATTATTCTACATGTGAAGATCCAGTTGACTAAGAACATAAACAATAAAACCAAACCAAAATTAAACAATCAGTACAAACTACAGGTTAATTGAATGGATTAAGACACAAAAGGCATTCCAATGTGTCAACACTATTCCCCACTTGTTCTTCTATAAGGTTCAGTGTATCTGGTTGAATTCAGTGTACCTATGTTGAGGTCTTTTCTCTACTTGAACATGAGTTTTGAGCAGGATGATTAGACATAGACCTATTTGCATTCTTCTACTTGCCAACACCAAGTTAGACTAGTACTATTTCTTGAAGATGTTTTCTGTTTTCCATTATATATTTCCGACTTTATAAAAAACCAGACATCCCTAGGTGTGTGGATATACATCTGGGTCTTTGATCCAATTCCATTGATAAACTTCCTTTTTATGCCAGTACCATACAGTTTTTATTACTACTACCTCTGGAAGTTCATTTGTTGTTTAGGATTGTTTTAGCTATCATGGATTTGGGTTTTTTTCCATATGAAGTTGAGCATTATCCTCTCAAGGTCTGTAAATAATTATGAACTATGTTAGGGATTTTTATGGGAATTGTGTTGAATCTGTAGATTGCTTTTTATAGGATAGCCATTTCTACTATGTTAATGCTATCTATCTATGAGCATGAGAGATCTTTCCATATTCTGAGATCTTCTTCAATTTCCTTCTTCAAAGACGTAAAGATTTTAACATACAGGTCTTTCATCTGCTTGGTTGGAGTTACCCCAAAAATGTTTTATATTATTTGTGGCTATTGCAAAGAATGTTTTTCCCCTGATTTCTTTCTCAACATGTTTGTCATTTGTATATTGAAGGGATTTCTTTTTTTTTTTAAGTTAAGGAGACAAATTTCTGAACAGAACACCAGTAGTATAAGCACTAAGCTCAACAATTAATAAATTTGACCTCAAGAAACTGAAAAGCTTCTGTAAACCAAAGGACACTGTCGAAAGGACAAAACAGCAGCCAACAGAATGAAAAAAATACTCGCTAACTCCATATCTGAGAGGGCTTAATATCCAAAACATATAAAGATTTCAAAAAACTAGATATCAACAAACTCAATAATCCAAATGGAAAATTGAGTACAGGTCTAAACAAAGAATTTTCAAAAGAGGACTCCCAAATGGCTGACAAATGCGTAAAGAAATGTTCAACATCCTTAGCCATCTGGGAAATGCAAATCAAAATGACTTTGAGGTTCTACCTTATACCTGTCAGAATGGCTGACCAAAAACACAAGTGCCAGGTCATGTTGTAAGAATGAGGAACAAGGGGAACAATTTCACACTGCTGGTGGAAAGTACAGACTTGTACATTCACTTTTAGCAGTTTCTTAGAAAACTGAAAATTGATCTACTTCAAAACCCAGCTATCCCACTCCTGGGCATATACCCAAAGGATTCTCCATCCTATCACAAGACACTTATTTGCTCAGCTGTGTTTACAGCAACTTTACTCATAATAGAATTCTCAATTCATAATTCAGAAACTGGACACAACCAAGATATTCCCCATTCAAAGAATACTACAATCCTAAACATATTTGTTCTAAACTCTGGCCCACTAAAAACTGTATAAAAAGCATATCAAAAGGCTTAAAGGCACTGGTTAACTCCAGCTCAGTAACAGTGGATGATTTTAATACATTACTTTCTCCACAGACAGATCATCTGGACAGAAAACAAACAGGGAAATATCAGCATTAAATGCTATCACACATCAAATAGACTTTACATATATCTTTGGAATACTCCACTCAAACACCAAAGAATATTTGCTACTCAGCATCCCATGTGTCTCTTCTATTAATCCTGGATAATTTCCTCTCTCCATTAATCAGACAGTAATATTAGGTGTCACCGATTCTAGGCATTTATTTTATATTCATTTCCTCATACCTATTTTGACTGTAGTTGTGCTACATTCATTAACTCACATCTATGATTTCAAACCACAGATTAGGCCAGAGACTCTAGATGTGATTATCCCATTTTCTAAATCATCATAATTATTTTGTTTCCTAAAACAAGTCTGATGACACCATCCTTTAGAAAATAATTTCTGCTGGCTCTTTGTTATTTGGGTGTTATCTCTCATCCCCTCCTATTAGTTAAGAAGACTTTCTAGCATCTGGAGCAGTAAAAATATCTGTACATAATGTTAACTACTTAACCACCATCAAGGAAGAAAGATCTCAGTCTGGAGTACTAGGAGCAATGGATATGCAGCTGACTTCCTCTGTGTGGCTAGCTTTATCCTCTGCCAATAGGGACTTATTAAATTGTAGTATGACCTTCAACCTAGAGACAAAAAATGAGCATGTAAACATTTATATGAATAACTATTAGGCAACATGCTGTCAAGGAAGTAAATGCTGTACTAGCTTCTTGAAGCAGGCTGTTTAAGAAAACAGAGTTTATGTTTTCATATCTGTTAGTGTTCTCATTATGCTTCATCTATTTGTTAGGTTAGGGAAGATTAATTTTACTTAGATTTCTTGTAACCAAGCACAAAGAATTTCTATGTGCACCACTTGTCAATAAGAGGACGCTTCTTAGCTTTGGTGAATTACTTGAATTTTAAAATTGTTAGATGGAATATCACAAGAAAGAATCATTACTTGGCCAATTGCTATGAGAATTACATTTCCAGAGGCTTATGAAAGCATTCGTTAGAAGTGAATCACATTGTATTTCCTTCAAATGATTTTTCCATTCAAGTGACACTTAATTCATAGTTTATAATTCAGGGCCAAGTAGCTACACAATACACATTCCATGAAAGGTACCAAAATTTTATAAGATGCTTCAGGATTTCTGAATAAAGAAGATATTATGTCTACATAGATATAGCAAGAGGAATGAAATAGTGAGACTATCAGCATCTCTTTGATGTCTTTTAAACAGAGATCTAATGAACACTGACTCATTCTCACTCAATGTGATCATATGAAAGAAAAATTTTGTTTGAGTCTTGGGATCTTAGGTATCCAATGAAGCCAGATCTCATTCCAACCCGTTTTTATTTTTGTAGTGGAAATATTTCCATTCTTTAGGTTTCAGTCTCATTAAATTTGTAAGCTGCAAAGACACATAAATAGCATTTAGTGCATTTCTCTGTGTGACAGCCTCAGTAATTTCAAGAGGCCTTTACCAGTTTAGCACATTACAGTATCCAGAGAAGGAAACTCATGCCTTGTAAATCATGTAAATGCTTAAGCCAGATACCACTGAGAATGCAACCATCAAGGCATTTGTAAATGTAGAGTAAGTATTTACCCAAAAGAAACAAACCCTATCTCAATTATCCTATGATATAATTTGCTAGGTGGGACGGACCACCAATCTACCACATACAGTAGATTTTTTTTTTTTTATTGTTTCCTAGTTTGAATATAGAAGTAGATTCCCTTTGCCATTTTGGTATTTTTCTCAGATTGAAAATGAAGTATTTTTTTCAGTTGTGCTTAAGAATTTCAGGCTACTAGAAATGCAGACAGAATCTGAGACAGCTTTGTAGAGATTGTTATCCGTGACAATAATATAATTGAATTGAAATAATGAATTCATTGAGATTCCAAGAACATCTCAAGTAGGATAAGGATCATAGTTATGAACACAGAAAAATCTACAATAAAATCTGTCATAAATAAATATTCCCATGCCATAAAACCTTGATTTAATGATTTTTTTTAGCACAATTTACTCTTAACAGCTATCAAAGTGGTTTTCTGCTTAGTGAATGAGATATCTTGGTTTCCAATCAACCATTTCTTCCATAACCCCAAAGGGAGTTTTCTAAAAAGAGCATTATAGGAAAGAAGTAGGAAAGGATACCTCTCTCCAATTTTCCCCTTCGGGCTTAAAATTTTACATGATTCAATAATATTTTCACTCCTAGTCTTTTCCGTTCTGTAAGGAAAGTAAATGCCTCATTCATATTTTCTGTGTGGAGACTTGAGAAAATTTCCCAGCCTTCTCCCTCTAGACATTTACACATGGATGTAAATGTATACAGAAGAGGCAAAGGTGCCAGGAAGTATCAAACACAGTGTGGTAAACAATGAAGTGCTCCTAGTAATTCTCCAAAGAGCTCGGTAGCCCCTTTAAGGCTAAACACAATAACCCTTTCATGAATGAGTAGCAATGGAAAAAACATACATTGCTGAACAGGAAGCCATGTAGGAGATGTGTCTTCCCTAATCATTGACTCTGGGCTAGTTCCTGCTGAAGTTTTGGGTGATGCAGAAACTTCTAGGGGTGAGTGAGGGAATTCTAAAATATCTCTTGGTCATGTGAAGAAGAAGGCACTGTGATGGGATTTGGGCTAGGAAGTAAGTTACCATGCAGTGTCAAGTTTTTAGAATCTGGACTCTATCATCACCAAGAACATTTTGATCATCAGAAACAGGCTCAAAGTTACAACTTGTGGTCACACTGATCTAAACTGAAACACAAGATTTTATTTTCTACTGCCTCCCTCTCTGCTTCTTTCTTCTCTATTGACAACACAATACACCTTTATTTGGCCCATTCAACCAGAGAAACTTAAATATAAGAATTGAAACTTACAACTTACTTGGCCTTCAGAAATGTACTTGTCTTTTTGAGTTATATACACACACACACACACACACACACACACACACACACACACACACATCTATTTAATCAATCAAGTGGAAAAATCCACTCTCCTTCATTGTGGTGATTAAGAAGAGACACTATGCCTAAAAAGAAATTTCAATACTATTTGTTAGCTTTGTAGCATCTCAAATGAATCTACTCCAATAAGAGGCACACCAGCATTCTAAAACCAATTCTTACCTAAATCTTTAAAAAATATGCTTATTCCTTGTGGTTTTTTCCTCATTAGCCCATTTAATATCTAATTTTAGTACTATTTTAAGTCCTCTACTGTGCTCAACTTTGGAGTTTTACCCTTAATTTTATCATGTGAGTGTGCAAGTCTGACAGTTTGCTGGGCTTAATAGATATGATATAACTTAACCCGGTTTTTGCCTGTTTGAAATTGGCTGAAGCATTTCCTTTTAATCATAGTAAAAAATCTCTTCATATTCATTATCAGTCAGTTGATTCCATGCCATTTTAGAATGTGATTGTAAATGATGTCAGAGGACAAAATACTTGCAAGTATTCTGTCTAGGTTTCAACTCTCTTTCTGAGTAGAATGAGAAAACTAAAGTAGTTGTCTAGATGAATTACCCTCAGGCTGGAACTGGAAAGTAAATCTGTAAAACCACTGCTCTGGCTTGCTGCACTGAGGTGGTTTCATAGCTTTATCTGAGCTGCCTGCACTTGTTTGGATAGAGGGACATGTTACAAAGCATACATCATAACAAAATTATCCATCTCATTACAAATGACACTTACAAATATGAGAAGAGGGCCCACTTATGCACCAGTCATCACACACTCTTTACCAATCAACCCACATCCACCCACTCTGACAGTTCCTGGTCCAAACTACATAGTAATTCCTCTCCTCATCCTATGTAGTCTGCACATTCATTCAGGTCAGTACACAGATCCTGTTACTTCTCAGAATTTGAGAAAAAAAATCATACTCCCACATCTATCTATAAAGATTATTCAAGGTCATGACAATAGCAGCTCTCTCTCCACAAAGAAGAACAGCTGTCTTTTCAGAGTGGGTTTTCTTTGGTGTTTGCCTTAAAACATTATGGGCACCAAAATAATAATTAATAATAATAATAGAAATAATAATAATAAAAGTGGAATTGTGTGGTTCTTTGGTGTTATGTCAGTATTACATAATATCTCAAATTTGAGACATTCCTAAGTCCACTGTAACACTTTGAGAGTTTACTTACTGTGGCTGGATAGAGGAATCACCTGAATCACTTTACACAGCTCTTTTGTAACCTCTGGTCTTCATTCTTCAATATTATGGTTAAGACTGTCTGGGCTGGGTCCCAGAAATGAGTGCTTTTAAACAATTAAACATGTGGCCAGGGTCAAGAATTATTAATCTAGGGAGTATGACTCAGAGGCTAAGAATGGAGTCTTTGGAGTCAGCCACACTAGAAGTCAACTGTTCATTTCTTCAGCAATTAAACTTTAAGGTTTTGCTTAACCTTGTTCAGCTTTCATTTCACCTAGAAACAATTTTAACAATGCCTATGGGCTATTATGAAAACAATAACACACTAAGTATAACGTGCTTAGTGAATGACTAATATATTACTACTAGATGCATGCTTTTTTGTATGAAAATTCTATTTCTCAGGATTTTTTGGTGTATTTTTTAGGAAATCTTCTAGCCAACAACAGGGATTTCACTGATTGAATTTTATTAAAATTTCTAAATTTGAACAAACAATGATGATAACAATTGAGGACATTGTGTGGTCTAATAGCCCGCCAGGATCTAGTGTTTTCTCTAGTTCACATAATCTGTCCTACCTCTTCTTAGTGATTGGTGATCAAGAGGCCTCTAGTTCCTTCTACTTTACCCAGCTTTACCCTTCAGATTCCTAGTCCACTGATGCTTCCTTCTTACTCCAAAGTTTTTGTCTTGTTCACAATAACCAGAGAGGATGTTTGTATTTCCTATGGACCTGTGCCCTGGAAGAAGTCGGTATGGCTATAAGAGAATTAGAATTGAACTTGCATCTTAACAGCATCTCTGGGAAAAGTAAGGAGGAAATTACCCAGACCTTGCTGCTCAATTAGAAGGTAAGATGGCAGAGGTCTTGCTCATTCTGTTCCAGAAATCAGGCACTGAATACAGGGTTGCAATTTATTTGGGTTACCCACCTTCTTTAGGATGGTGTCTTAATTAGGGTTACTATTGCTATGAAGAGACACACCATAACCATGCAACTCTTATATAGAAAAACATTTAGTTGGAGGTAGTTTACAGTTCAGAGCTTTAGTCCATTATCATCACAGCAGAAAGCATGGTGTCAAGCAGGCAGACATGGTGCTGGAGAGGTAGCTGAGTGTTCTACCTCTGGGTCAGCAAGATATGGCATCAGGATGAGTAAATGAGTCACTGGGTCTAGTCTGAGCTTCTGAGACCTCAAAACCCACCTGAAGTGACACACTTCCCCCAACAAAGTCATACCTACTCCAAGAAGGCCACACCTCCTAATAGTGCAGGTACCTATGGGCTTACGGGGGCCATTTTTATTTGAAACACCATATTCCATTCCGTGGACACCATAGGATTCATAATGAAACATGCATTTAGTTCAACTTCAAAAGTTGCCATAGTCTATAACAACCTCAAACTTGTTCAAAAATCTAAAATCTCTTCTGAACTCATGCAATCTTTTAACTGTAATCCCCTATAAAATCAAAATTTAAAAAGCAGAGCACATACTTTCAACCAACAATGGTGCAGGATATACATTACCATTACGAAAGGATGGTGAGGAAATACTGAATGAAAGCAAGACTGAAAACCAACTGGGAAAACTCCAAACTCTGCATCCCCATAGCTGCTGTCAAAATGCTCTTCAGATCTCCAACACCTTTCACCTTTGTTGACTGCAACACATTTCTTTCTCTTTAGCTGTGTCCAGTCCCTCTTAAAAGCTTTTCTTGGGGGGGTATCCCATGGCTCTCTCATCTTCAACATTTTGGGGTGTCCAAAGCAATCCAGGCTTCCACCTTTGCAGCTTCACACAGTGGCCTCTCTAGACCTCTATGCAGACACACATTCCTCCATCAAACAACAGTCATCTGACAGAAAGTAGAAGCACAAGGAAACAGAATCAATGAGGTGAACACAGTGATAGCAATAATAGCCAAAGAACTAGTTTTAACTGACAATATGGTGAGAAAGGAAAATGATTCAGTCACTTTGGGAAATAATTTGATAGTTTCGTATGAAGTCAAACAAGGGTGTTATAATATAAAGTCTAGCAATCCTACTTCAACTTGAAATACATGAATGCATATGTTGGTTTTATTTACAGTTGCCCTAAATCAGAAAAAATGTAAGTATAATTTAATGATGAGTTGAAAATAAGTGTTTTGGCCATAAAATAGCATGCTTCTTAGAAGCATGAACAGAATACTGCTAGATTTCATGCACATATGTAAAAATTTTTAATTAAATTACATTGGGCACCATTTGTAGAAATAATTAATTAAATTGTTTAGCTAGTATTTGTATTATATTAAATTAGTTTGGCAGCTAATCCTTAACCATCCATTCCCCTAGGCCTGGGTTGTGCAATCTTGGCCCATCTAAGATATCTCATTATTCTATTACCCAAATATGACCCCATATATACATATGTCCCCTTGGACTGCCATTCTCCACGATATGCCAATATTCCTGGCCATGTGGAATGAGATTCTTTTTTCTAACCCATGGTGTGCCTCCTCTTTCCTGTTGCTCCTGGCCTGAATGCCTTAATCCTCTGTCTAAAGCCCAGGCTTCCTGTTCTAATCTCAGGAAATCCCATCTTTCTCTGTCTTTGCCCAATCTCAGGCCTGAGCATTTTATTTAAGCAATCAGAGTCAACATAAGTAACAGACAGCAAACAGGACCAATTAATATTTAGAATGCTTACCACTACCTCATCACATATACATACCTAATACTGGTGTATTATATCTGTTTTATTATATATCAGTGTGCATAAGTCTCAAAAGCATGATTTTAGACACAGAAGTTTACATCTGTGATCTCAGCCCTCAGTAGGCTAAGGCAGAGGATGTCTATACATTTAAAAACTCAAGAAAATTCTGGGCTTTATAATTCATTTCATACCTGCCTAGAAGGCAGAGTGAGATCGTTTCTCAAAAAAAAAAAAAAGTCAAAAGAATAATGAGGAGGAGAAAGAAGGAGTGGAGGAGGAGAAGGAAGAAGAAGAGGAGGAGGAGAGAGAATGAACCTTCATATCCTAAGTTCTATAAGGATGGGGAGTGTAACAGTTACTATGGACACAAATAGAGTAAGAGGCTGGCTACAAATAGTCTTAAAGATATCTTATGGAAACGTTCTACATATTGATTACCATGATAGATACAAGACTACTAATTTTTTAAACCTCACAAAATTGAATACAAAAAACAGAATGACAAAAACAGTTACTTAGCATCAGAATGAGAGGCAAGAGGCAAGGCTGGTAGATAATGAGGCAGGTGGGACGCAGGAGAAGCAGATCAGTATGCTCTGGAATGGAGTTATCCTTAAAGCAATGTGAGTTTTAGGTGGATTAACCTGGCTGCAAATCCCTCAGCAGAAACTCTTAGCCAATGCAGTGAAAGCTGGAGACTAATTGAGATACGATGCACAGATGTGGTTAATCACAGAAGAAATGGCTTTATTTAAGGACTAAGGACGTGCAAAGGAAAAGTATTAATTTTGTTAAAACAAATATGTTTTGAGAATCTCTCTTGTGACAAAACAATGAGCTCATTCCTGGAAGAAAAAAAAAAGTGGTCAGGAGAACAGGAGCACATACACTGTTCACTTAGATATAGTGTTTGCTTGCAATGAATTTTAACATTAAAGATTCAATTACTATTATGAAAGTATATATTAAGGAAGACTGTGCAAGTGCCTCAGATTTACTCTCCCTTTCGGACTAATGGAAAATATCGTGGGGACAGGACAGATATGTGTCATCTTTATTATTTTAACATTTAATGTGTGTGTGTGTGTGTGTGTGTGTGTATGTGTGTGTGTCACTGCATGTACATGGAGATCAGAGGATAACTTGTAGGAGTTGGCTCTTTTCTTCCACCATGTGGACCTTGGGGAAGCTATCTTAGATCAAAAATCTTAGAGGAAGAGGTCTTTACCTGCTGAGCTATCTCATTGGTTTCTCTACTAGGTTTGTGTGTATGTATGTGTGTGTATGTATGTATGTATGGTGTGTGTTTTAATTTCCCATGCAATCATAGAGAGTCATGTGATACAATATTGACCAATAATACACACATGGAAAGCAAGAAGCTGCTTATTGCTGGGAAGGTGGTGCTTCTCTGATATTTCCTGCTTTTTACTGAGTCTTTTTTTCCTATTCTCATCTAGTATGTGTGATAACAATAGAGTTTAATGACAACAGAAACATCTGCATTGGATGACGGCTAGTAATGGATAATTTCTGGCATCATTTTTTTGTGAGGAACAACGTGACTGCTAATTACATATGTGGTACTGTCATTTATTCTTTTACTCTCTTTCATTCCTCTCTTTATCATGATAGAATAGCCAAAAGATGCTACTATTGTATTCTCTTTTATTTCCATCTTCTCTGTCTTTTATTCACCACCCAAATGAAAATGTTGGAGGACATGAGTACCTCAAACCTAAAGCAGGGTGAATAAGTTTTAGAGTGGTTTCATCTTGGTTGTTTTGTTTTGATGTGGATAGCAACACAAATTGATTAAAACTGGCTTTACCCAACACTGTGATGAGGATTCTGTTTCTAGTGGCAGCCTCAGCAGGAAAATACTTTCTTAATTAGTAATGTCTCCCTGTGCACTATATCATATGCATATATGCATCATATACATATACATCATATACATATGCTCTCTCTATATATATAATATATATATCATCATTCCACCATGATAATAATTATCTACATTTCATCATTCCATCATGATTGTATATATAATTATATATTTTATATATAATGTTTTATATATATATATATATGTTTTCTATATATATTTATCATCATGATGGAATGATTCATGTGGAAGCTCAGAATATGGAAACAATTTTTTGATAAGGCTTGTATTCTTAACAACACAAAAGCACCACTGTTAAGTGTTAAAATAGCCCATTTTAACATGCATGATCCTAATAGTTCCTGCATAGACAGATCTGTGATCAATGAACGCTTTCCTGAGGATGAGTTCATAGAGTGATCCAAAGTGTGAAATAAGTGGCATAATCCTCATGCAAGATTTCTCTTTTCCACCTACCCACCATTACTGCCATGAATGCAAAGCCACATTCATTGCAGAACTTCCTTTAGCTAAGTCCATTTTCTGTCTATGGAAGCCATTTTAGTTCTTTCCCACAGGAGGTGAGGAGAGGTAAGGAAGTGGGTTGTGAATCAAAGAAGCCTCTTTTGCCAGCAATTCAGTTGCAAACTGAAAGAACTTGCCATAAGGTTAATTTTATCTGGTTTTAGGTACAAATTACTTTATTTTAGTTTGGGGGGAAGTAAAATGAAGCAATTCAGAAGGAAGAAAGAATTCCGGAAAGAAATTCTATTCTTACCAACCCAGCAGGGATGTACATTTCAATTGCTGAGAGGAAACAATATTAGATGTAATACTAGAGCCTCATTGGAAGCGGAAGCGGAGCCCAATTTGAAGCAGGAGCCATTCATAAAATGACTCACAAACGTGCTTGCAAAAATTAAAGCAAGTTTATAAAGAATAATTCTTGTTTGCAGGGTTTTTTTTTTTTCATTTCAAGAAAATAATGAACAGGAATGTGGCTCATACCTGAGGTTGCATTAATCTTTTTCTGATTTTTGAAACATGGTCATTATTAAAGCAAGAGACAGACAGATAAATCTGTTGCATAGCCAAAGGCCAATCGACATTAGACAGCCAAATGCCTAAAATCCTGGCTCACTGCCATACACAAAGAGTAATAACAGAGCAGACAGCTAATGATATTTTATGTATTATGAAAATCTGAGTCCCCAATTTCTCCCAGGAAGGACATTAGGCAGAAGTTTAGCCAATGACAGGTCCTTACATACACCAGTTTGGCTGCCTCAAGGGATATGTATAATGAAACCAGGAGATAAAGAGGAAGAGTATTTTCATTTACACACTTCCTGCCTTACAACTTTGGAGTCTGAGGGCACATTTTAGCACAATGCCTTGCTGTACTGTGTCCTCCCTCACACTCTTGTATCTCAACTCTCTCTGGGAAGGAAACAGCTTTGTAGGCAGTGCATGCCAGGAAAACTTCAATAGTGCTGAACAGAAAGGGCAATCTATCTTCTGAGACCTTTCTCAAGACTCTGACTAAACCCTTGGAGCAACCAGCCCACTCTAGATCAGAGTTGCCAAGCATTCCCAAATTTATGTCATGAGTCTCAGTGAATCTCTCTTCTACCCACCCCACAGTGCTGTCTCCCATTAGTGCCAAGGAGAATGAACCCACTTAGCTCCTTAAGACTGCTCTTCTACATACCAGGGCTCAGCTTTCAAATTAATAATTTGACCTTTATTCCTCTGGGTAACCTAATTCCTTTGTCAAGGCTTTCTCATATGAAAGATAGATCAACTACCAAGTTTGTCAAGGTGGTGAATGTACGGTATCAAGCTTTCTCATGGGTATGATATTCTTGTTCCTCTTTGTCTTTCCCTTCCTCCATTCCAAAGACACATTGTCCCTAGTGCCTTAGGAGAATTATTGGTGATACACTGTTATTCTGTATGGCAATAATGCTAGAAAAATCACCAAACCCACTTAACACTTACCTTGTGCAATCTTTATGCAAATTTGAGTGATATTAATAACTATCACCAGAAGAAAGGACACTCAGGGAGTATTTTCCTCATTGCAACCCCAAAATGGAAAAGGAGAAAAGGTGCCCAATTTGACAAAGGAATAGTCTGGTATAGTTTGAATGCAGACTTAAGTAAAATGGCTATAGAGGATTCGGTATACAGGCATGTTTCTCAGAGGACTTATTTTTAAAGTTTATTTTTAACTGTGTTTGTGTATGTGTGTGTATGTGATATAATATATATATATATTTATTAGATGATAGATAAACAGATAGATAGATAGACACACACACACACACACACACACACACACACACACACACACACACA